>JAZHYW010031898.1:0-11963 GCA_037355805.1 Ixodes ricinus | reverse complement strand
AATGCAAAAAATCGCGAAAAAGTTGATTTTTCAAAATTCCGTATTGTTGGGTTTCATATCCAAGCTCACCTCTCCCAAATATTATAGCGTAATTCAAACTCAAAGTATAAAAAAAGACAAATGTACATTCGCGCGAGCAGCGCCCAAAACCCTCCCGAAGAGAAAACCGACGTCGAAACGCGCGCCTTCCGCGCTCCGCCGGTGTGTGCCCAAGCGCGGCCATTTTGGTCTCGTTCAGCTTGCTTCTTTATGTACATTTTGGCGCCATTAAAAAATGGCGTCCGCCCAGGAAAAGCACAAAATTCCGCGATTCCCCGGAGAAGAAACCGAGCTACCGATTGGCTAAGAAGCACGGAGCCGCATAAGCGCTGTCGCTATTGGCCGAAGCGCATGCCTCCTCTCCTGAAAATGTCATTCTCCTCCCCTCCTCTCCTTCCTCGTGGCGCGGAAGGAGTCGGGAGCAGCCGATATCGTTGTTTGTCGTCTGCTAGCGGTTGCGTTTTGGCTTCAAGCGCGTTATTTCTCGGTGTTCGGCTGCTTTGTCAGCTCGACGTCTGCGTTGCTTTGGAGACATCGGTAGTGATCGCGATGCCTAGCGTGGAGCTTTCAACGCAGCGTGCGTGCGGCAAGCGGAAGCGTCGGGCGTAGAACAAGAGGACTTCGTCGCTAAGCCAGCCGCGTTATGCTTGCGGCGGACGTGCGGCAATTTCAGCTGCCAGCAGCTGAATCATTTCCGAGTGCCCGCCTCTGATGTGAGCAATGAAAAAGACGACGCCGTCGGCCCTTGGTGCGTCAACGACTCGACTCGCATTTCTACACGGCAAGCGAAAGTGCTCAACGTGCGTCGCGGGCTGACGAGATGAAGCAGGATTTGGCCGCGAAGTCTGCCACACAGCGGAAGTTTGACCTCCTCAATGTCACTGTCGAGGATAAAGAGACAGATTTCGGCACGCAGTTTGTGATCGTGGATTTGAACGTGTTGAACGTGTTCTCGCGCACCACCAAATGTGAGCAGTGCGGAATGGCCGCGCCCTCTACAAGCTGATGCTTTGAAAACGTCCCTGCGTCCCCCCTAAAAGCCCTTCTGAGGGCTAACCAATGGTTGCATATGGGGCTGCTTTCCCTACCCCGTGTCTCTCCCTTAGTACGAAAATCAAACCAAAGGCATTCCACCCGTCTAAAGCTTCAATGTTGTTAGTTATGCATACCCAAATTTCAAAGGCTATTTTCTCAGCTTTGGTTTTTTCAGCCTCTTCTCCGGCCAGGGAGGCTTTTTGATTCACTTGCGCTCAACCGATTTTCATAAACTTGGTACTATTTTCTTTTGAATGAACTAGACTGCAAGCTAAAGCTATTTTTATTATGATATTTCGTGGTATATAAAACTGGCATTTCATTATTAGACATTGTTATAGCCGCTATTGTATGTCTTGTATTCACTTTAATTTTTTACATGATTATATGGTGCTAAAGAAATAAAAATAGCTTTAGCTTGTATGGCATTTCTTTAGAAAGCAATTGATATCTTTTTTTCATTAAAATTTTTATAGGAAGGTATTTTAAAATTTTTCCTGAAATTAGCTAATTAATATTTTATTTTGTTAATAACTTTTTGACAAAGAAAGAGATATCTGGAATCTGATTGCAGTTATGAAATCAGCATAATAAACTCCATGCCTGTGCAAAAAATCATTGAAATAGACCAATAAACAAAAAATATTTTTGGAGAACCCACTTCCTCCCTTAAGAACTACCGGGCCAGCATAAAGCAAAAGAGCCGAAACTCGGAAGCCTTCCACCTGTCAAGGTCTGCCAAACCTCGTGGCTTTCTAGACATGTCTGATGGCACATAGTGCCGGAGCTCAATGTTAGCTGCTGACACAGACTCCCTTGATGCAGCTCCCACTCGATAGGTTTTTTCACCTTTTGTCCACAGCACCAGGAGCTTGCGAACTACCCCTAGACATATGAGGTGCATGTAATCATGTGGCACCTGGCGAATTAAGTCTATGGGCAGTTCCTTTAGAATTGTCTCCATCGTGTGGTGCTCTTCCTGCTCCGCACTCCGAAAACTGGCATCAGTTCGCAAAGGGGCATGGAGATCAGGGAAACACATACGGCCATTCAGAAAATCTCCTTCCGTTGTGCACTTGGTACAGCTGAAGTACCCGGTATGCCCTTTGATACCCAGAATGTATGCCTTCGCAGGCGCATCACAGACTACCGCCCCAACTTTCACAGAGATGCTTTGGCTTCCAATAACAACACCTTGCTGCAAGGCCTCTTTCAGCTCGGACACACAGCATTCAAGAAAGACATTCACGTCCAGTGCCTTGCACTTCCCAAAATAGACACCTATAGGGAAGGGCTCACTGCGCTCCCAGTTGGCCACCTTACAGAGGAATTGGCCAGAACTGGTCTCGCGTGCTTTTAGTCAAAGGTAGTCCGTCTACATTTAGATGGACGACTACTGGGTTAGGCACTGGTTGGATGTTTTTTAACGCTGCCAGAAGGCCCTCGGCTAAGCCAAAGTGACAATATTGGCCTGAGCCCATGGGCTTAACCTTGTCCGCCAACCTCGGAGTAGATAACAGTGCCCTGGCGCTCTTTGGGAGGCTAGAAAAACACGGGTGCGACCGGAGTACGTCCAAAAGATGCGTCACAGTGTCATGAGGCACAGCTCTCTCAATGCTCCAGTGCCGAAGCTGGTCCCTGAAAGACAAGGCGTCACCTTGTTCTTCTCGGGTCAATTCGAAATGAGACGCAGTGGCGACTTGCGCTCGGACCGTCTCGCTACAAGACACGTCGTTTTTCAGACAGCTGCCGCGGCCGTCAGTGCCATCGCCGATGTCGGGGTGCTCATGCGGAGTAGCAGAAGACGGGCATCCGGCTGCGGAGGCTGGCTGACATGAAAGGCGCACACACGATTCAGGAGCCACCTCCACTGCAGAGCACGAAGTCGAACCTCCCGGTGACAGTTCGCCTTCCAACATGGAAGGCGCACCGGAATTTTCGGCTAAACGCGAACTTCCTTCGCCAGCTGACAATATTACGTTCATGTCGTCTTGCACTGCGCGGCGCACCCGCCGAAAGGCCGTCATTCTTGACAGGTCGGCCATCTTCGATAGTCGGCCGATCGTGCCACTGGCGCGAACGCACTAGTGCGACAGCGAAGCGAAATGTGAAGCAGCGTCGTCAGCCAGCGTCAGTGCGCCACTTTTAAAAGAATATATTGCCCGTGGCAACACTCACTGCCACAAGCCATGCTCGCCATGAAAAGCGCGGGATCCACTTCTGCAGAGTCTTCCGGTCCCGCCGACCAGCACTAGCAGGGGAACAAAGACGACGCCAAAACAGAATGTTTATCAATGACCACGTTGGTGTCGAAGCAATAACAAATAAGGTAGAGACAAAAAGAAACAACAATTACCTTGAAAATGCGTGCTCCAAAGCGCGAGACTTCCCGATTCCCGCTGCAAACTCACGTTCAAGCAAGCACGTCTAGCATCAGCGAAAATGGCGCCAAACCGAAGCCAAAAATTGATGATGATAGCATCGCAGTTCTAAAATATAATGTTAAAATGAATAAATATCACACAAAACGATTTTTACTTACATATATAATAAAAAAATATTGATTAACAAACATTTAAAATATTTTATTAACATTGAAAAATGAAAACGAAACTCAATTCACCGGCGCGGGTTTTCTGGGCATCTGCTGCGGGTGTTGCGAGCAAATCATGATTCGGTGTCTCAAATCGGCCGGTGTCTATCAGATTTTTTAAACTACAATTTTGCACAGTACGAAATTTGACGTTTTGGTCTCACGGTAACCGGCGTTCAGAAGTGTCTCCTTTCTGCTCGTGTATTTGTTTCCTTTTTTGCGCTGTAGGTTTTAAGGAAGATGCAGAAATGTTTACATGCAAATGTTTACGCACGTGGGCAAGTGCACGCGCACCAACACCACTGACGTCCCGATCACCCATATTTCGGGACATGTTAGGGATGATCCCTTAAAGGACGTCTCTAGGACGTCCCCTGGAGCTCCCTCTTTGGATGTGGGACGTTAGGACATTTTCGGGACGTCCCTGGGATGTTTGGTGTTGTCTGGGGCAGTGTCTCTGTTGTTGGCAGCTCGGAGCCATCCTCTGAAGGATCAGCGAAACGTTGAAAGATTACCTGCTTCTCAGAGCCAGAGACACAGCAGCGATACAAAAGAACTGGGACACCAGAGGCGGCGGAAACCGGGAGTCTTCGGACGGGGAAACAGTCAGCAAATGGCTTGCGTGATTGTCTCTCGCAAATGCGTGACAATCCACACTCCGAAAGTGCCCACTTTCTCTGGTTATCTAGACACGGGGCCAGTTGCCGAGTCCGGTGATATGGCTGCAGCGCTTCAGAGGAGTTGGGCTCTCAACGAGAGGCATTCATAAGTTGCTAACTTCTAACTTCTGAAGATCTTGAAGTCCCGACCTTTCTGACACAGCATCTCTTCCAAGCGATGCTCGATGCGCTGCTCGGTACGACTCCAGAGACACATTGCGTTCGTCTGCGGTACCCGCAAAATGCCCACAGGGGAAGGCTACTGCCACTCCGGGCTAGAATGCCAGCTGAGGAGATATCTCTCATCGATGCTTGAGTCATGAAAGGCAGATCGAATTTCCCTCTCCTTCAATGTTGATGGTTTGCCCATTTCCAAAGCTCCCTGAAATGCGGCTGTGGGCCCATCCAATGTACTGTCTTTGAGCATGGTAATAAGACGCCGCCTTTGCGTTGTTGGTGTTTTTTGCTGGGCCTTCAAAGCCAGCTTGCAGCAAATAATTTCCTGACTCCACTTTGTAGGTGAACTAAGGCAGCTGATGTCACATGGTATGAATTTCAAGGGGCAAACCATTACGGTTCCCAGTGAAGGGCTTTGTCTCGTGACGCATCCTGGCACGGTGCTTTTTTGTGTACAATATAAAGGGTCACATGGGGAATTGCCGGGTTGTCCAAGTGCGTCGCGAAGGCACATACAGCAAAGGCTAATAGGGTTTTTTATCCATCAGTGATTTCAGCTTTAAACGCACGGATTATTCATTCGGGCGTCAAACTGACCCGGATCATCACCATGGCGTCTCTGTTTTGACGTTGCTTCCGATTGACTGGCAACCGCAGCCGCTCACTCTGGATTATATGCATCTGCTATGTCTTGGGAGGTGACAAAAAAGTTGCTGGCCTATGGTTGGGCGGTCCTTTGGATATGCGTCTCGGCCCCGCAGACCGTAGGCGGCTGTCCGAGCTGAACCTCTCTCTGCTCCGGCATGTTCCAAAAAAGAGTTTGCACGCAAGCCACGATCCACGGCGGCAGTTGACCGATGGAAGGCGACAGAATTCCAGACTTTGTTTTACTTTGCACAGGGCCGGTAGTGCCAAAGTTTGTCCTGCCACCAGATCTTTACGAAGCAACTTTCTCACCTTGCACTGTGCCACATTTCTTGTGACGAGCACTAGCTTGTCTAATTAGTATGTTGATTATGCCGAGTCTCTTTTCCACCGCTTTGTGAAGACATTTTGCCAAACTGGCATGGAGATGACCAGGTGTCATACAATGTTCTACTGTGTGTTGCTCCTCGCAGATGACGTGCGCAACCAAGGACCGCCGGATGCATTCAGCGCTTTTCTATTTGAAAAAATAACATGCAGTTTTTAAAGCGGCTTCTCAAGAGCCATAGCACCCCCTCGCTCAACTGTACAACCGCCCAAAGGACCGGGAGGGCAAGGTGGCCGCAGCCAGGACGAGCTCCAGATTCTCTCCACCTGAAACAGCATGCAGATGGGCCCAGTATTTTATGTCAGACAGCTTGAAAGACTGCCTCAATACATCTATGGTGCCTGGCGAAACTGGTTTGCAAGTTTCTTTACCGTAGAACTCAGCCAACAACTGCTGCATGGTAGACAGCTCTGTAGTCCTCAAGTGCGACAACGTTGCGCTACTTGAGGACAACAGAGCTGTCTACCATGCAGCAGTTGTTGGCTGAGTTCTACGGTAAAGAAACTTGCAAACCAGTTTCGCCAGGCACCATAGATGTATTGAGGCAGTCTTACAAGCAGTCTGACATAAAATACTGGGCCCATCAGCATGCTGTTTCAGGTGGAGAGAATCTGGAGCTCGTCCTGGCTGCGGCCACCTTGCCCTCCCGGTCCTTTGGGCGGTTGTACAGTTGAGCGAGGGGGTGCTATGGCTCTTGAGAAGCCGCTTTAAAAACTGCATGTTATTTTTTCAAATAGAAAAGCGCTGAATGCATCCGGCGGTCCTTGGTTGCGCACGTCATCTGCGAGGAGCAACACACAGTGAGACATTGTATGACACCTGGTCATCTCCATGCCAGTTTGGCAAAATGTCTTCACAAAGCGGTGGAAAAGAGACTCGGCATAATCAACATACTAATTAGACAAGCTAGTGCTCGTCACAAGAAATGTGGCACAGTGCAAGGTGAGAAAGTTGCTTCGTAAAGATCTGGTGGCAGGACAAACTTTGGCACTACCGGCCCTGTGCAAAGTAAAACAAAGTCTGGAATTCTGTCGCCTTCCATCGGTCAACTGCCGCCGTGGATCGTGGCTTGCGTGCAAACTCTTTTTTGGAACATGCCGGAGCAGAGAGAGGTTCAGCTCGGACAGCCGCCTACGGTCTGCGGGGCCGAGACGCATATCCAAAGGACCGCCCAACCATAGGCCAGCAACTTTTTTGTCACCTCCCAAGACATAGCAGATGCATATAATCCAGAGTGAGCGGCTGCGGTTGCCAGTCAATCGGAAGCAACGTCAAAACAGAGACGCCATGGTGATGATCCCGGTCAGTTTGACGCCCGAATGAATAATCCGTGCGTTTAAAGCTGAAATCACTGATGGATAAAAAACCCTAATAGCCTTTGCTGTATGTGCCTTCGCGACGCACTACGACAACCCGGCAATTCCCCATGTGACCCTTTATATTGTACACAGAAAAGCATCGTGCCAGGATGCGTCTGCAGACAAAGCCCTTCACTGGGAACCGTAATGGTTTGCCCCTTGAAATTCATACCATGTGACATCAGCTGCCTTAGTTCACCTACAAAGTGGAGTCAGGAAATTATTTGCTGCAAGCTGGCTTTGAAGGCCCAGCAAAAAACACCAACAACGCAAAGGCGGCGTCTTATTACCATGCTCAAAGACAGTACATTGCATGGGCCCACAGCCGCATTTCAGGGAGCTTTGGAAATGGGCAAACCATCAACATTGAAGGAGAGGGAAATTCGATCTGCCTTTCATGACTCAAGCATCGATGAGAGATATTCTCTCAGCTGGCATTCTAGCCCGGAGTGGCAGAAGCCTTCCCCTGTGGGCATTTTGCGGGTACCGCAGACGAACGCAATGTGTCTCTGGAGTCGTACCGAGCAGCGCATTACGAGCATCGCTTGGAAGAGATGCTGTGTCAGAAAGGTCGGGACTTCAAGATCTTCAGAAGTTAGAAGTTAGCAACTTAAGAATGCCTCTCGTTGAGAGCCCAACTCCTCTGAAGCGCTGCAGCCATATCACCGGACTCGGCAACTGGCCCCGTGTCTAGATAACCAGAGAAAGTGGGCACTTTCGGAGTGTGGATTGTCTGCCATTTGCGAGAGACAATCACGCAAGCCATTTGCTGACTGTTTCCCCGTCCGAAGACTCCCGGTTTCCGCCGCCTCTGGTGTCCCAGTTCTTTGTATCGCTGCTGTGTCTCTGCCCTGAGAAACAGGTAATCTTTCAACGTTTCGCAATCCGCTAGAGGATGGCTCCGAGCTGCCAACAACAGAGACACTGCCCCAGACAACACCAAACATCCCAGGGACGTCCCGAAAATGTCCTAACGTCCCACATCCAAAGAGGGAGCTCCAGGGGACGTCCTAGAGACGTCCTTTAAGGGATCATCCCTAACATGTCCCGAAATATGGGTGATCGGGACGTCAGTGGTGTTGGTGCGCGTGCACTTGCCCACGTGCGTAAACATTTGCATGTAAACATTTCTGCATCTTCCTTAAAACCTACAGCGCAAAAAAGGAAACAAATACACGAACAGAAAGGAGACACTTCTGAACGCCGGTTACCGCGAGACCAAAACGTCAAATTTCGTACTGTGCAAAATTGTAGTTTAAAAAATCTGATAGACACCGGCCGATTTGAGACACCGAATCATGATTTGCTCGCAACACCCGCAGCAGATGCCCAGAAAACCCGCGCCGGTGAATTGAGTTTCGTTTTCATTTTTCAATGTTAATAAAATATTTTAAATGTTTGTTAATCAATATTTTTTATTATATATGTAAGTAAAAATCGTTTTGTGTGATATTTATTCATTTTAACATTATATTTTAGAACTGCGATGCTATCATCATCAATTTTTGGCTTCGGTTTGGCGCCATTTTCGCTGATGCTAGACGTGCTTGCTTGAACGTGAGTTTGCAGCGGGAATCGGGAAGTCTCGCGCTTTGGAGCACGCATTTTCAAGGTAATTGTTGTTTCTTTTTGTCTCTACCTTATTTGTTATTGCTTCGACACCAACGTGGTCATTGATAAACATTCTGTTTTGGCGTCGTCTTTGTTCCCCTGCTAGTGCTGGTCGGCGGGACCGGAAGACTCTGCAGAAGTGGATCCCGCGCTTTTCATGGCGAGCATGGCTTGTGGCAGTGAGTGTTGCCACGGGCAATATATTCTTTTAAAAGTGGCGCACTGACGCTGGCTGACGACGCTGCTTCACATTTCGCTTCGCTGTCGCACTAGTGCGTTCGCGCCAGTGGCACGATCGGCCGACTATCGAAGATGGCCGACCTGTCAAGAATGACGGCCTTTCGGCGGGTGCGCCGCGCAGTGCAAGACGACATGAACGTAATATTGTCAGCTGGCGAAGGAAGTTCGCGTTTGGCCGAAAATTCCGGTGCGCCTTCCATGTTGGAAGGCGAACTGTCACCGGGAGGTTCGACTTCGTGCTCTGCAGTGGAGGTGGCTCCTGAATCGTGTGTGCGCCTTTCATGTCAGCCAGCCTCCGCAGCCGGATGCCCGTCTTCTGCTACTCCGCATGAGCACCCCGACATCGGCGATGGCACTGACGGCCGCGGCAGCTGTCTGAAAAACGACGTGTCTTGTAGCGAGACGGTCCGAGCGCAAGTCGCCACTGCGTCTCATTTCGAATTGACCCGAGAAGAACAAGGTGACGCCTTGTCTTTCAGGGACCAGCTTCGGCACTGGAGCATTGAGAGAGCTGTGCCTCATGACACTGTGACGCATCTTTTGGACGTACTCCGGTCGCACCCGTGTTTTTCTAGCCTCCCAAAGAGCGCCAGGGCACTGTTATCTACTCCGAGGTTGGCGGACAAGGTTAAGCCCATGGGCTCAGGCCAATATTGTCACTTTGGCTTAGCCGAGGGCCTTCTGGCAGCGTTAAAAAACATCCAACCAGTGCCTAACCCAGTAGTCGTCCATCTAAATGTAGACGGACTACCTTTGACTAAAAGCACGCGAGACCAGTTCTGGCCAATTCTCTGTAAGGTGGCCAACTGGGAGCGCAGTGAGCCCTTCCCTATAGGTGTCTATTTTGGGAAGTGCAAGGCACTGGACGTGAATGTCTTTCTTGAATGCTGTGTGTCCGAGCTGAAAGAGGCCTTGCAGCAAGGTGTTGTTATTGGAAGCCAAAGCATCTCTGTGAAAGTTGGGGCGGTAGTCTGTGATGCGCCTGCGAAGGCATACATTCTGGGTATCAAAGGGCATACCGGGTACTTCAGCTGTACCAAGTGCACAACGGAAGGAGATTTTCTGAATGGCCGGATGTGTTTCCCTGATCTCCATGCCCCTTTGCGAACTGATGCCAGTTTTCGGAGTGCGGAGCAGGAAGAGCACCACACGATGGAGACAATTCTAAAGGAACTGCCCATAGACTTAATTCGCCAGGTGCCACATGATTACATGCACCTCATATGTCTAGGGGTAGTTCGCAAGCTCCTGGTGCTGTGGACAAAAGGTGAAAAAACCTATCGAGTGGGAGCTGCATCAAGGGAGTCTGTGTCAGCAGCTAACATTGAGCTCCGGCACTATGTGCCATCAGACATGTCTAGAAAGCCACGAGGTTTGGCAGACCTTGACAGGTGGAAGGCTTCCGAGTTTCGGCTCTTTTGCTTTATGCTGGCCCGGTAGTTCTTAAGGGAGGAAGTGGGTTCTCAAAAAATATTTTTTGTTTATTGGTCTATTTCAATGATTTTTTGCACAGGCATGGAGTTTATTGTGCTGATTTCATAACTGCAATCAGATTCCAGATATCTCTTCTTTGTCAAAAGTTATTAACAAAATAAAATATTAATTAGCTAATTTCAGGAAAAATTTTAAAATACCTTCCTATAAAAATTTTAATGAAAAAAGATATCAATTGCTTTCTAAAGAAATGCCATACAAGCTAAAGCTATTTTTATTTCTTTAGCACCATATAATCATGTAAAAAATTAAAGTGAATACAAGACATACAATAGCGGCTATAACAATGTCTAATAATGAAATGCCAGTTTTATATACCACGAAATATCATAATAAAAATAGCTTTAGCTTGCAGTCTAGTTCATTCAAAAGAAAATAGTACCAAGTTTATGAAAATCGGTTGAGCGCAAGTGAATCAAAAAGCCTCCCTGGCCGGAGAAGAGGCTGAAAAAACCAAAGCTGAGAAAATAGCCTTTGAAATTTGGGTATGCATAACTAACAACATTGAAGCTTTAGACGGGTGGAATGCCTTTGGTTTGATTTTCGTACTAAGGGAGAGACACGGGGTAGGGAAAGCAGCCCCATATGCAACCATTGGTTAGCCCTCAGAAGGGCTTTTTAGGGGACGCGGGGACGTTTTCAAAGCACCAGCTTGTGAAAGGCGCGGCCATTCCGCACTGCTCACATTTGGTGGTCGCGAAGAATACGTTCAACACGTTCAAATCCACGATCACAAACTGCGTGCCGAAATCTGTCTCTTTATCCTCGACAGTGACATTGAGGAGGTCAAACTTCCGCTGTGTGGCAGACTTCGCGGCCAAATCCTGCTTCATCTCGTCAGCCCGCGACGCACGTTGAGCACTTTCGCTTGCCGTGTAGAAATGCGAGTCGAGTCGTGACGCACCAAGGGCCGAAGGCGTCGTCTTTTTCATTGCTCACATCAGAGGCGGGCACCTCGGAAAATGATTCAGCTGCTGGCAGCTGAAATTGCCGCATGTCCGCCGCAAGCAACGCGGCTGGCGATGCGAGCGAAGTCCTCTTGTTCTACGCCCGACGCTTCCGCTTGCCGCACGCACGCTGCGTTGAAAGCTCCACGCTAGGCATCGCGATCACTACCGATGTCTCCTAAAGCAACGCAGACGTCGAGCTAAACAAAGCAGCCGAACGCCGAGAAATAACGTGCTTGAAGCCAAAACGCAACCGCTAGCAGACGACAAACAACGATATCGGCTGCTCCCGACTCCTTCCGCGCCACGAGGAAGGAGAGGAGGGAGAGGAGAATGACATTTTTCAGGAGAGGAGGCATGCGCTTCGGCCAATAGCGACAGCGCTTGCTGCGGCTCGTGCTTCTTAGCCAATCGGTAGCTCGGTTTCTTTCTCCGGGGAATCGCGGAATTTTGTGCTTTTCCCGGGCGGACGCCATTTTTAATGGCGCCAAAAATGTACATAAAGAAGCAAGCTTTCGAACGAGACCAAAATGGCCGCGCTTGGGCACACACCGGCGGAGCGCGGAAGGCGCGCGTTTCGACGTCGGTTTTCTCTTTCGGGGAGGTTTTGGGCGCGTTCCGCGCGACGTAATTATCGTTTTTTTTATACTTTGAGTTTGAATTACGCTATAATATTTGGGAGAGGTGTGCTTGGATATGTAAGGCACCCAAATACAGAATTTTTGAAAAATCAACTTTTTCGCGATTTTTTGCATTTTTAGGACCCGCGTCCCCCTT
>JAZHYW010031897.1:0-35506 GCA_037355805.1 Ixodes ricinus | reverse complement strand
ATGGATTGCTCTGGATGGAGTGCAGCGGACCTACGGGCTATTCCAGCCAATCCAGCGTTGAGAGGGTGTGGCATGACCTCGGGCTCCGCGTGTTGCTCCTCCCAACCGGAAGGTCACGTGATACTCTTTCGGCTCTGGGTTGGCTGGGATGGTCCGCAGCGTCCGCTGCACTCTGACTGAATGTGGAGCAGAGTATAGCACGCAGGGAGATGAGAGACAGTTTTGTAGGCCGTTTTCGCCGACCCACAATGCTCCGCAAGCCGCTACGATACCGGAACTCTACAGTCAGAAGCCATCGGCGTGCAGGCGCAGTAGCGGCTATCTTTCTTTACGGAGGGCATAGCGGAGGGAAACGCGGTCTATGAAAAGTTCCTGATAACGGCGTTTCGCTTGCGTTCTACAGGCCCTTCCCGTGGGCTTTCCATGAGCTGGCCCTGACGTCATCTGTTCTTTTGCAAGTCCTGAGTGGTGTTGTTAACACTTTTCATGATAGTACATATATCTGAGCATCAAGCATATAAACAAACAAAGAGCAGAAAAGTGAGTGGTTCAAAAAATGAGAGGACAGAATTGGCAAAACACAACTACGTATGTGCAAAAAATGAAAACTTGTCTGACTTAGGGGGCCACTTGCATGGTGTACATGCACAAGTAAAAGTACATGTGGTCAATGATACCGCTTGAGTTTTCCGTTTTCGTCTCCCAGTGCTGTGAGGTCCTTGAACTCATTCTTGATATGCAGTGGCATAAGCTGGAGACAATATCTCTCGTGCGGTTTCTGTGCTGATTACGGCAGCTTTGTCGGCTCGAATCGGAAGCAACTGGGAGTGCCTGAATAAGAACAATCATGATGGAAGAATCTTATATAAACCTACAGATCCAAGGAAAAAATGTAACCAGACACAGGTCGGTAAAATGAATGGGGAGGCCATTAACATTCAACTGGGGCTTACTCTTTACGACAGCTGGTAAAAATAATTCGTCATCGATCGACATTACAAAACGGTTGCAGCACGAATCACCTGATTTCATTTCTCCCGTCGCAAATTCCCCGTGCCATTTCCCCCGAGTTCCGAAATCCCCATTTGCCCCGAGTGTCAGTGTCCTTGTGCCCAATTTCCCGCCGTGCACCCGCGATGATTCGGTTATGTGTCTTGCGGTGCATGGATCTGTATGCTTTTTCAGTGTCGGCTCACAGATTTTTCGGTGCACGGAATACTCAATGCGTGGTCATTTAAACTTGCCATTTTTCATCAGTTTTTACTACAACTAGGAGTATTATTTTATAACCTTCATTTTCATCTTTTTGCACATTACTTTTTGGCATTTAAGGGGAAAACACTGCTTCTAGAGCTTTTTTTTATTTGACTCAAACTTAACAGAAATTTACATAGCACATCTGCTTTAATACAAGTATTAAATATGTAATTAGTTTTGAAATAGCTTAATTAGAATAGCAATTAATTAAAATTTTATTTGCAAAATTAATTTTTTTTTTAATTTGAATAATAAAAACCAAGCGTTAAAGATATATTGTAGAACTAGAACGTCTGCAGTATGCAATAACGTATAAATGAAAACTCTAGGACGATTTACTGCTTTTTTACAACAGATCAAACTTCACTTTCAAAAGTAATTTTTACTGTTAAATAATAAGACAAATAAAAAAATCTGTATTAAATTTTGTACATGTATACCCCTTATTGGATATGTCACTAATGCACTACCAGAAAAAGAAAAAATGGTGAAGATCGGTTGCATAGAAGGTGGGATATGGCTTTTGTAACTACCGTAAAGTTCCGAGAGAACGCCCCGCCCCAAGAGGTCGCCCATCCCGTTTTTGTGGCTAAATATCTGTAACATAAAAATTCCAAAACATCGCCCACCCCCCGATTTCCGTCGGACGTCACGCAATGTCCGACGGGAATCGCATCAATCGCGCAATTTGCTGTACCGGCACGTCAGACAAGCGAGTTTATTGCGAATTCCGTGTTTTTGTCCGCGATCTGCGTGTGCGATCTCCATTCCACGCGAGTTGGTCCCGCGTGTACTATATTGGATCGTGAAATATGATTTTTGCTGCGATTCGCGATCTGCGGTCCTTGTTCCCGAAACATACGAGTTTGTAGCGGATTCCTGCCTTTTTGTCCGCAATCCTGCGCGTGCGATATCGGTTCCTGTGACAGGCAAGTTTGCAGCGGGTTTCCGCGTGTTTACCGCATTGTGAAACGCGAATTTGCGGTATTTGCGATCTGCGGTATCAGTTTCCGCGTCACGTGGTTTGTAGCCGGTTTTTCATGAAGTTTTGCTGTGGGCGTCCCCAAAGATAGCCCACCCCATGTTTTTACCATTTATCTCTTCATTTTAGGTGGGCGTTCTTTCGGAACTTTACTAGTGAAGTGTCGGAAGAATTGATTTTGAAACGGGTAAAAACATGTACTGCCGGTTCAGCCCTCGCAGCTCTGTCACGAGTTGACATGCTGTGGGGGTCCTAGTGGACACTCAGGAGGACATGGTCTTACTGCATGTATCTGGCCAGCGTGCCTCCTCTTCATGGCCCTCTGCGTGGATGTCGTCTTGTGAGTCGAAGCAGCACTTAGTGAGTCGAGAGAGCAGCGGGTTCGCGATGCCGAGATTCACCATGACGAGCGACTTCGCGCTCTCGGGGCCGGCTGCTGGATGCCGGCGCCGGCAGCCAAAGCAGCTTTGCGTGTCGGCGTCGTACCATGCAGTTGGACGAAAGCTCCTTGAAGCTTTTCCTCGGCATCTGTTTCTTTTCGAAGCGATATCCGATCCGCTGAAGCAGGCACGGAGTATCGTGTCGCACGCGGTTATGTCGAAGCCGCTGGGTGTCTTCTGCGGGCGTCAGCCCCGGTCGCGACGCAGTTGCGGAGCAGCACGGTCGGGTTCGGTGTGTCCGGGGTGGATTTGGGGGGTCCCGGATGTCCTGACCCCCACCTCGCGGTTTTCTGCATGTGTAAAATTTGGGGCGGATAAACAAAGGAGAGGAGGGGTTCCTAAACATATGGTTCAAGCTGAGCCCAGCCCCTGACGCCCCTCAGGAAATTCCCGCATCCGCCGCTGGGTGTGTCGCACTGCGTTGGTGTTCGCCCTGACCTTCGGCAGGTTGAGCGGGCTCTAATAAGCTTTTCCTCGGCTTCACTTCTTTTGAGAGATATCCGGCGCGCTGAGCCACGACGTATCCTTGTAACAAGCGGGTCGTTCGAAGCCGCGGACGTCGGCACCGAGTGGCCTGGAGACAAGCGCGGTCGGGTTGCGGTGTGTCGCACATGGCCTGACCTCCGGCCGGTTGAATGGAGACTTTAATAAGCTTTTCTTCGGCTTTTGTTTCTTTTTCGAGCAAGCGATATCCGGCGACGCTGGGCCAAGGAGCATCATGTCGCACACGGTCATTCGAAGCCGCGGGTGTGCACGCTGACATCGCGCCAGTGCGCCGGAGCATACACCGCGCGAGGTTCGGTGTGCCAGCACTTTCGTTGGTGTTCGCCTCACCTACGGCAGGTTGAGCCGGAGCTACAGAGGCTCTAATAGCTTCCACCGGTCCTTGTCGAAGTTTTTTTTTTTTCGACCCTAGTGGCCGGTGTGCTAACTTCTTCGAAGTGCCTCTCGGAGTTGGCATAATTTCTGCAAAATCAAACAAGATGGCGGATCCGAAACCATGACCGGACGACTTTCATTGGCCAATGAGAGGACGTCATTTGCGCACGTGATCCACAGCAGCCAATGCCGTGGCTAAATTTTAGAACTTTTATTTTCACTGCTCCGTTCTCCCCAGCCAATGGCCTGCGTTGTTGACGTACGCTTGGGCGTGAGAAGAAAAAGCGCGGGAGCGGGGCTTTCAAATGAGACCCTAGATGTCCCCATTCTATCGCGTCGTTCTCGATCTATCGGCGATCAAAGTGCACCATTTTTCGGGCTTTTTTTCCGAACAAAACATTTTCACTTGGTGATTTTGAGAATCAATGTCTTGAAGTAAATGCAACGCGTTGTGTTGCGAAAATGGCTTTGGCGAGAATATGTAAAAATGCCTATAAATATAAAAAAACATAATTTCAAAAAAGTGATTTTTTGTCTATTTTTTTGTCTTAAAGAGGCCGTGTCTCTCCTTAGTGCACTCGTGACTAATGTCAATGCACTCGTACACTTTTGCTCTTATTTTCAAATCAACACGCACTGTATTCTTTGTGATTCTGTGCCAGTCATTCATATCTCTACAATATTGCAAATTACAGGAGATTCATTGACACGTTTCTGCATACACCTTCGTGTGAGCAACATCCACTAGTTATATGCTGCAATATCGCTGCACCAGCTTCAGGAACACTTGAATGCTCAGTTCTCCATTGGATAGACGCTTCTCGAGTTTCTTGATGGCCTCGTCTTTATCTCCCACCTCTTTTGACGCTTTCGGGCTTAGCCGCCGTTGGACACCTGGAGAAGGCTGACTCTGCTAGTGGCCTCGTCTTGCTTGATATGCTCCGCGAACGTGTAGATATTGGGATGCGCTTTTCTGATGACATTGTTAGTTTTCCTGCGAATAAATTGCACAGAGGTCGCAACTCCGGGTAGATAAGAAATTTGATACTACGATAACAACATTTGATAATATTGCAAAGTGTACTCACTGGTGCCAGGCTTCCTAAAGTTGTTAGTCCATTTATACCTTTTTTAAACTGAATACTGTATTTTGTTTTATATTGAGGACTACAAAGTATGCACACTTTACACTAGCATAACCCAGTACACAATTGTGGAACACGACTGTGTGTTCATGCATGTAGTGAACACTTTCCAAAAGTGTATGACTTACGCAACACTTGCTGACATAGTAATGGATCACCGCTTCAGTATGTCAGATACGAATGTGACCCGTGAATTAGACATAGGCATTGCATTGCTGCTGGGCTTTGGTTCAAGGCTAATCAATGCCTCAGTAAACGTTCAGGTAAGATCTTGTGTTCAGAAACTGGTGATGGAAATCATCTCCAAGGCTAAAAATGAAAAGAAGTATTTTCAGTTCCCAACCATCAGGCTGCCCTTCTGTCCATAATTCCAGCAAAGAGAGGCACACATCACCAGTTTTCAACAAGGGTGCTGGAACTTCACTGCTCATAGAGTATGAATCAATATAGGTAGATGGTACATCTTATGCACCTTGCCAAATTCATTTCAGTGATTTCAGCATTTGTAGACAGACAAAGGTAACCCTTTTAAATTGGCTGTAGCAGGTGGTTGTATGGAAAAAGGACACCAGTTAAAGAGTTCCTTGAGACTTGTAATTACGTTTCCCCTAACAGGCGCACGGGACATAATATATATTTAAAAACAAAACATTGTTTGTTTCTGTTATATAAAGCAAAGTTTTCAGGAAAGAAATTCTTAACCCAGCTCCTTTGCTTTCGCTATCTTGTAATACTGAGGCCTAGAAATTACCGTTCAGGAAAGCTATAGCCTGAATATCCTAATAAACTTAAATAATGCAAAACTTCATTGCTATGAAAGAAGAAATGTAAACTGCATTTCTAGAAAGGGGAGGTAGTAAATATTTGTCCAGAATGGCACCCAGAAACCAGCTCGCCACCACAGCTGCCTCCTGCTTTCTTCCTCAAGCAAGAAGCTTGACCTTTGAGTACTGGACCAGGATGGTCGGGCTCTCAAGGTCCACATACTCGTTGAAGCGATCATCAAACACCTAAGTTGAGAAATAATGTTGGGAAGCACCTGTGACCGCCTGGTCACAGAGGAGAGATCTACATATAGCCTCGGCTGCAACCAGGGGCGCTCCTACCGGACCACGGGAACTGTGCGGTCGTTATCCGGGAGGGGCGTCGGCTGAGCTCAAGGAAGGAGCCAACGGAACCATAGGGTTTTCTTTTAGTAGAGGAAGCGTTATTGCAAGAGAGTACATCGGGTGAAAACGTTCCTCGGCCGGTGGCCGAGAACACTAGGGCGTAGCTGCAGTGCTTGATTGTCACGCCCGATGAGGGAGTTCTCTGGGCACAGGATTGCGGCTAGACAGACCGCCGTCAATTCACGTGCTGTAGATGCCGTGGGGGCGACTTGTCACAAGTGCCACGCTGCCCGAGGGGAGGCAACCCCGGTCCAGTGTCACTGGCGTCCGCTGCAATGGTACACTGAGGCACCGGGATCCTCCGCCTGGGATGCCGTGCGGGGATGCCCTGCCAGAGCTTCTTGAATGTGGCAACCGAGTTTCGGTCGACTGGTGTGCCGTAGGTGGCGGCCCCTGGAACATGGGTCGTGGTAGTATGGTAGTGGCCGCGGTAGGGGCTAAAGTCGGCACGCCCAGTGGCCTCAGCGATCCTTCTGGAATGTCTTAGTTGGTTGAGGCGTTGAAGCGCACCTCCAAAGTTTTCTCGGAGTTCTTTGGGGCGAGAGGGGGTGTGTCCGATGGTCTGTGTTTCACCATTTAGGCGGAATCCAAAACTTAATTGGCTGGGTGGGCACTAGCGTGGTGTCCTTGTGATTGACTTGGACTCCGTTTTTAACCAGTAAGTTATGGAACATTACGGTGACGCTTTGCAAAAAATCGGGGTCTGAGTGAGCAATTAAAAAATTGTCCAGATGGCTCCATGCCCGCACTCCCTGCTTGGAAGGAACCTGGTCAACGAAGTTGCTCAGCGACTGCATAATAAAGGTGCCGGGGCGGATTCCAAAGGGTAAAACCCTGAAACGGTAGTACACTCCATCGACTTTAAAAGTTGTGAGTTGACGTGCTGAGGGTGTAAGCCAAAGTGGTAATATGCTTCTTTGAGATCCAGCTTGAGTAAAGTGGAATCGTGTAAAAAAATAATTTCACTGTTTAGACAATGGACTTGCAAATTATATGTGGAATTAATATGCATGCAGTGCACTTTACAGTAGCCCATGCAAGGTGCTGCATGCAATATTGGTGAATCTTTCTTCATTCAATAAAATGGGCAGACATGGAGATTATCAAATTCTTGCTATCTATTTGTGACATATATATCTCGCATAACAGTGACCCTTGCATAGGAAAATAAAAGTAAATGCACAACACATTAAACATACAATGGCGGACAATGCCAACAATGCCACGAAACTGTGCGGCCTCGGACTACATGCACGCGTCATACCGGCAGCGAGGCAAAGCATTTCCACGGGCTGGTGGCTGCCTTGCGAGGTAGCAGCTATCATCATCCGGCTATCCGTCCGTGCCATTTCTGATAGTGCTGTGTTACTATATATTGAAAGTCATTCTCCTCGGTGCTTTCTATGCTGGCTTCGCAATATCCGGTCACTTGACCACACGCCCACCAAGCGAATAAAAAACTGAAAAAGCAGAACAGTTGTAATTTTTTTTATCATTCCAAGGGTGCACGATTAGGAGAGTATTACAAGCATAACCAAGTTAATATGAAATGTTTGAACAACTAGTGTCAGCAACACTCCTGAGACAAAAGATTTCAAACAATTTGGGCTCAGGTGACTGAATATAGCTAAGTCAGCTTAGGAGAATGTTGCTCAAGGCAAATAAGTGACAGTGCACAGCAGAACAGCGCTATCAGAACTAGCAAGGACGGACATTGAGACGATGATAGCTGCTAATCTCGCAACGAGCCACCGCTCAATGGAGGTGGTTCGTCTCGTTGCCGGAATGATGCATAGAAATAGTCTTCAGGCCGCACGCTCCTGCGGTTTCGTAGCCCATTCTTAAACACATCACACCTTAACACGTTGGAGTAGCTCAGTCTCTCGTAGACCTCATGAATTGTTTCCTTAAATCCCTCAAACTTCATGGCATCAAAGACAAGGTAACTCAGACAAAACATATTCTCATCAACATAGACAAAGAAGTTAGTGCTGTGAATTCCGGACACTGCCATCTGCACATCCACTGTGTGACATAATCAATTTTTACCTGTCTCTTACTAAAGTTGAAGAAGGCACTTTCCAGTTTGCCAGGGCACTTGACCTCCAACAGTACCCTCCTGCCCTTGCAGCACTGGCTACTAAATCAGAATTCCATTTGGCAGAACATCCCACAAGCGGGAAGTCCTTTAGGAGGAGCAGGCCAAACTCCTTGATTGAGGCCTCATGTCCTGCAGCCCTCAACTTCTTGATATATAACTTTTGCAGGCCCTTCCTTTTCCACACCTGCCCTCATTGCTGGTGCTGGAAACTGGGAGTTGACCCCAGAATCAAAGCTGAGCAGGAGTGCCACATTCACATCATTCTTCGCTCGCAATATTGTCCTTGCTTTAGTGAAGCATGTGTGACCTATGCCTAGCTGTCACCAATCCCTAACTGTACGTAGGCAAGACAGGTGAAGTTGCCTGGCTCCTTGTGGCTGCCTTTACTTCAATGACTCCCAAATCTGTTCCATAGACCTGGCAGAGCCATAGCAGGGCTTCCCCAAAGCTTTTGCCATCCAGTGCAGTGGCTTCACGATGCAGGCATGTCATAAGTGGCACAGGTGTAGCCAACACTGCAGAAAAGGTCAAACCAACAAGGTTTAGTTGACAATGTCCTGAATGATAAAGTGGACTGGTGTAAGTTAAAAGAAATGTAATTAAACTAAGCAATCGTCCATCTCCAAATAAAGTAGGGCACATTTGTAGGTTAGCTCCATGTTAATGGGTAAAAAATATACTTTTAGTGTAAGGTGCTGGGGAAACCCAGCCATTAGCATTCAGACCTTACTTTGAACTCTTGTGCATAATCTGCCTAATGAAATGCATTGCGAAAGAACCTGAGAGTGCACCTGATCTAGCCTCACCATTGTGTCCTTCCACACAATAAAGTTGGACTGCTATGGTCACAGTCACCGTGACAATGAAGCATCAGCTGAATGGGTGTGCGCATGAGTACAGCGTCCGAAACGAGCAACGCCATTTGCTCCAGTGCCGTCTCCTAAAATCCGCTGGCCACATCCAGTCGGTGGTTTGCATCGCTGAGGTAACATGGCGGCCGTGGGTCAGGGCAAGCTAGGATTCCAAACAGGCCACTGTTCGTGAGATCACAACTCCCCTATCTGTGCGCCGCTTAGGGAAGATGAATTATGAGTGACTGAAGACAATTGAATGGGCTTTCCTGGCATCCACTTATTTATGTCCGGCTAAATAAAGTTGAATGGTCGCAGGCCTATAGCCTAGATCTTGCATGGCAGTGCTTCCCAAACTCCTGCCACCCTATGAAAATATAAAATATTGTGTTGCGACCCCCTACCCGAGCTTTTCACTGACGCTACAAGTTTTTCGATTTTATTTGCATGAGTAGTGGCAGTCCACTTATTAAAATTGATGCCGAAATGTTTGTTTAGCAGGTAATTCAGTTAGTGTGAGCTACCTAAACTAAAATCCATAGCAAAAAATACAACAAAAAAACGTATGGCAGCAATTGTTTTAAGCACTGTTGTATGGAATGCTTGATTTAAATTGAGGTACCTTACACAAAACTAGCAAAGCAAAACTTACAAAAAAACTAGCAAAGAGCAACTGATGAGATCAAAGACTGCTTGAATTAACTCTGCAAAATAGTACTCTCGGGCATCCATTGATCCGGCATGCACTTAGGGTCATTCACAGGAATCTCTCCTCAGCAAACAGCAATGCAGACAGTTTCATTATTCCTGCAATCACTAACATAATTTCATCCATAATGCCCTGCATGCTCCACAGAATCCTACTAGCTAGAATTTTGAATATCTTCATTAGCTGTATGGCTCGTTCGACATGCACGCGAGCTGACACAATCTTCTGCGTCTGCCGGGCTTGTTGTTTCGACAGCTGCACTTGTTGCCTGAAGGGAGGCCTGATGACTGTGATGAGTCAATCTTCACAAAATGAATCAATCAAAAACCCTTGGAGCAATCGTTATTGCGTCCACCACTGGTAACAAGGAGTCGAGCACACCACTTTGCTCAAAAATGGCTTTGTCAGAGGCTCTGCCACCATAGCCCTTGCCTACATGGGCAATTGCACCACCTGGTGTAACACTCATCTTGTATTTACATGTTAATCCTCTTTTGTAAAAGGAGTAGGTGAGCAGCACACACCTTAAGCACTTGGGTTGGGCTATTGCCATTTCTTTGCAGTCTGGCACAAACCGAACATTCTGGAAAGGCCAGAAGTGCACTGGCATGTTCTCAAGAGCTACCTCTTTTGAGAAAATGCAAACAACTGAGCATAAGATCTCCGACAGAACTCTTGTCGTTTCGAAGATTACTCTGGCGCATGTCGACAGGGATCACCTGCACAAGTTCTTCAGGAATGTTGTTGAAACATTGTGTTTTATCTTGATCATAGTCGGAACCACTCGTTCTCTTACAGATAACTGATGCTTGCTCGTTAACTTGACAATCTTCCCATAACATGACACAAGTGCATTAAGCACTTCAAGGGATGGGAGCCCTGTAAAGGAGTTCACATTGTTTTTTGTGAGAAGGGATGAAAAGCTTCCTCCGAAGTCGCTGCTCAAACCTTGCGTCCCTCTGTCTTGATTGGTGACAGGCTCAACTCTAGGAGTGCATGCATACTTGCCAGCCAACACCTCTGCCATTTCTCTTTCAGTGGCAGAAAAAAGGCCATCTTGATCCAGAAGTAGCTCCTCGCAATTGTCACTGTTTTCCTAAGGAGACAAACATACTAAGCATCTCAATGGCTCAAAGCAACTAGTTTGCTGTTTTTATCTATGCTGCTCCCACCATCCGGTCTCAATAATTAGAAGGTTCACTCCGTTGCAAGTCCTAAACAACTAAAGTTGCAGTTACAACCAAGCTGCATTTTTTCAGCAATCTCGAACACTTGAGGCACAGAGATACAAGTGGATATGTGAATTAGTAGCAAGCACGTAACCACATTAACCGCCGTATTCATAAACATTCCCCTACTCCACTCCAAACTCGACTCGACTTGAGTGGAGTATGGACGCGCGACTCCACTCGAAGTGCCATTGGTATTCACAGACGCGAATCGGCACTCACTCGAACTCGAGATTCCGTTCTCCACTCCAACAAGCTTGAGGACGTCTGGGAGCGAGATTATAGCCAAACGTTTTATTCAAAACACCATTTTCACGTGAAAAATAAATATATTCGTTCGTGTTATCTAAAAACGTGTACCATACAAACATCGAATTAGTGAACTACGAAGTTTTATTAAGGCAGCGTAAAGTTTAGACGTGTTTGAGCGATAAAACGGACAAAGTCGTTATCTTGTCTGGCAACATGCGCATTCGCTGGCTGCGTCTTGTCGTTCTCTCGTCGATAGTCCTCGATCTCGTCCTCGGTCTTTCTTGCTATCGCCGCCCGTTGTCTTCCGTGCAGCCCTGCTTCGTCGCCTCGCCGCCTCGCACGACGAATCATGGAGGACCCCAACGGCAACGACTCGGAAATGGCCGATACCGAAGAGCGGGCAGGGGTTCGTTTTATTTATACTGCGGAGGAGAAGGCGCTCCTCCAAGCGCTCGTAACCAAACATGCGCGAGTTCTCGAAAACAAGAAGACAAATAACTACTCGAAGGAGGCTAAACTTAAAGCTTGGGAGAAACTCAGCACCGAGTATAACAGCCAGCCAAACGTCCGCCCACGAAGCGCTAAGCAACTCAAGAAGCGTTGGGAGAACGAAAAATCCAGGTACAAAAAAACGAAGTCCGACGAGACGAGAGACATCCACGCCACGGGTAAGTCGACCATTTGCATATTTGGTAAACCGTTCCCGATGTGTAAAAAGTAAACATCGGAGAGAAGTCCTTTTCGGCCAGAACAATGCTATGTGCACGACGTCGTGCACCTTGTTGGGTCTCGTATAAAACGAATTGTCAAAACGAGTTCAAAGCTGTAGCGTAGCAAAGTAATGTGTCCGCTTCATACGCATGCAGCGGATCCAGGTTCGATCCAGTGGGCCTACTTCTTTTCTTTTTTTACATATTTTTTGTAGAACATTTGGCGTTATTGACATTTCTTTTTTTACAATCACCACTGAAAAAAATTAGGTCCCCGCATCTTGCCGGAAGCCTATTCTAACAAAGTGCCCAGCATTCAATTGCCCATAAGAAGGTTCCAGGTGGTTAAAAGTAGTCCTCCACTGGGTTGTGCCAGATTCTCTCTTCGTTGGGTTCGCTCTAGTCCCCTTAATAATTGTTTTATCTCGCACGGAGGCGTTTCGAAAATTCATTGTGCACTTTGAATTGTTTGTCCCATACATTGTTCACACTCTCTCCAATGTGAGCTTCAAATTTTTTGGTTTCTGTCACAGGAGGTGGGCCACGAACATGCCGGCCGATGAGCCCCTCACTCATTCTTGTGGGAGCGGCGGCAGAGCACATGGAGACACAGGTGACAAATCTCTGCGACAGCGACAGGGCAAGAGACCGGCCAGTGCTGTCGCTGCCTCCGGCCGCAATGTTTGAGGCGATGGTGCGAGGCACTGAAGGCGATGACAATCACGCCCGCTGGAACGACGTGCCAGGTAACTGGGGGCTTTTGGATTGGGACAAATTTGCACCAACATGTCGAGGATGGGTACTGTGAGCCGTAACATGTCTACTTGTATTTGCGACTCGTATCATTTTAACAACGAACCTGGAACAAAAAAAAAAAAAAGCCACCCAAGCCTTTTTCTTTTATTGCTCGGCAACATCTACACTATTGTACATATCTTCGAAGTTTCAAAATTGAAAATGCGAGCAGTGGGTTGCGACATAGTACTGATAGTACTGTGAATTGAAACCAAAACTAGTGGTTAATAGACCTGTTGCAAAGCGTACAGCGCCACGACGGCAGAGAATTTTGGGAAGACTCGGTACAGATCACGTGCCTTCTCGTTGCGCTTCAGCGACAGCGAGTGAGTCGCGGCAGCTGCCGCCAGCAGCAGTCGCAGCCATCCGCCATCCCGGCCATCCGCCAAACCGTTGTTGGCGGCGTACCGTATCTGTGGCAGTGTAAGCGCATGTCGACAGGTGAAGCTATTCACTTATTTAAATACTTTATTCATCGCAACTTACCTTCACGTCTTGCAGTGTCACCGAATCCACTTATTTTGCACTGCAACCGTGGCACAGTTCGACTAGGTTCAACAAAGCGTTTGTGTAGCAATCAATGGAGCCGGTGCAAAGGAGAGGGATGAGAAGGGGCAGCCTCGCAAAAGATAGCCAATGAGATACCTTCTCTCGCATTTCCGTGCACCTGCTTGCGTATGCCACATGGTGGGAGGAAGCACGATGGGAGGGCGTACCTAGGACTCTCATTATTCGTCCCGTGGCACGCGCGGCGCTTATGGGATTTTTGCAAAGGGTCTATTGGTATCGAGAAAGCATTGCGGGGCACCTCTCCAATTTGAGCGCTTCTAGTTCTGAAATTTTTTTATCGAGATATTTTTTCTGTCGAGCATTGATCCGAGATTGTAGGTCTTTTTCCCCAAAATTTCTTCATGGAAATCTAGTGCTTGCGACGCATTGCACTAATCCATTTAACAGCTGCTATATATTTGATGGAAAAGTATGAAAGGTGACAACCACAAAAGTCTCCTCCCATTCACGAAAAATATCTAGCACAACAACAATGAACCACATCGTAACACTTGCACTGCTCTTACGGGCAACAAAAAGATGGAGGGACACAAATAAATCCCTTTGCATTCTGCTACTACAGAGCCTCTGCTGTTGTCAATGGTAACAATGTAAACACTGCTCATTTGAGGAGCAGTTTAAGCTGTTTAAAATTCAATTACTCATTCAGGGAAGTATAAAATATTAAGATTTTCTGCTAAAGATGTGTTTAAATCCAAAAGCTAAGATTTATTTGTTTTCCTGGAGATACAATCTGACCAGACAACCCCTGTTGTAACATAATTTAAGGCAACAACCCAGGGACGGGAAAAGAACAACAGAAAAGAACAACAGCACAACACACGAGTCTCAAACACAGCTGTGGGGGCTTGGAGACCCTATATAAACACGAACCTCTGCGCAATAAATTTCAGCTGTGTTTGAGACTTGCGTGTTGTGCTGTCACTCTTTTCCCCAGTCTCGGGGTTTTCGCCTTAAATTTTTGTTAAACTTTCACCAGCTTGTTTGTGCCCCAACTTTTTGTTCCCTGCTGCAAGTTAGCGACAAGCTTGCGCACATTTGCTCTTAACAAAGTGTCTGCGATAACAACCGTCTGAGTGTACACATGTTGTGGTGTCCCCTTTGAGGAAGGTTTACATAGTGCAGTTATTCTTGTTTGTTTGTTTCTCGGATAGGAATTTGATCCCATCAGCCG
Source organism: Ixodes ricinus (assembly GCA_037355805.1). NCBI lineage: Eukaryota > Metazoa > Arthropoda > Arachnida > Ixodida > Ixodidae > Ixodes > Ixodes ricinus. The sequence continues at coordinate 21,243 of JAZHYW010031897.1, read as the reverse complement.
TCTGACATGGCAAGGTCTGTCGTTAACCAACTGAACAAAACATGCTATCGGGGCAAAATCGCATGTAGTCAAAGCACGACGTGAAGGTTGAAGCAGAGGGACACAAATTATATGATAATGCGACCGTAAACCATCCACAGTGCTAGAAGTGGTGCAGAGCATAACCCATCGGACACGCTCTGTAGTTTGCCAACGCCTAGCTTTGAACATTTCTGCGAAAGGCCCATGTGGCTGTTGGGCCTCTTCCTCTGTGTACTTGCTCTTCCCCTAGCACTCACAGTGCCAATGTGTTCTGCATGCCCAGATGCTCCTGAGCCGTCCGCCTCACCTCTCCAAGAAAGCAGCGTTGGAGCTGCGTGTGCGACTCCGCCGGCAAGGGGCATTACCTGCCCCCGTGCTGAGCTGCCAAGCGGGACATCCAGAAGAGCTGGAAACCGCATCGCAGCATTGGAGCGGATCATGGCTCCCGAAAAGGAGGCCCGTGTCGACATCCTCGAGAGGGAAGATCGGCGGAAGGAGGCGCAACATTTAATGGAAATGCGCATACTCCGCAACAAACTTTTTGAGCAGCGACGGCGCGGACGGGCAGAGTTCCAGCTGCTCCAGCTGGAGAGAGAGATAAAGCTGGAGCAGCTGGCAGCCCTGCGCTGCAAGCAACAAGGGTGTGGCAATCACGATTAAATTTGGGTTCTTTCAGTTTAGTAGCATTCTGAGGATTTACTTATTTATTTTAATTATGTGCGCTACATTGTAGTGAAACGGTAGAACCAAATGTGTTTTGCATATTCGGAAGTTGAATGAAACAGCACACTAGAATTGAAGGAAAGGGCAGGTCTTTCGTTAGCTTTGTGCTGGCCACAAGTCTTTCCCAGAATATGTTTGAGTGACCGAATACCCGGAATTTGATTTAAGAATCAATTTATTCGAGAGCTTACTACTGGATTCGTGTCCGAGTATTTGCACGAGTCAGTGACGGGTCAAGAACGGAGTACAAGCTGGAGAGGAGAAATAGGACGGAAGCTTTAAGTGGAGAGGAGGTTTCTCCTCTCCACCTCAAGCTTCTGTCTGCTTCCTCCTCTCCAGCTTGTACACTATTCTTGACCTGTCATTGACTATAAACATGTGCTTCTGCTTGAATATCCCTATTGGAAGCACAGTGCGATGATCTGTGTGCGTTTCAGCGAGCCGTTGATTGTGTCGACAGGGTCTGGAGGTGATGGCAGTACATGAGGGCGCAGCCGCCTCCGGCGTCGGGGGACTGGTGGAGAGGGTAGAGCGGGTGGGCATGGCTCTTTTCGCAGCCGGGCCAGGTTGTGCAGTGCAGCACAGGCGGTGATGATGAGGGCTGACCGTTCCGCCTTGTACTGCAGCCGCATGTCCAGGCATGGGAAGCGTCGCTTGAACACTCCAAATGCCCGTTCGACCGAGTTCCTTGTTTTTAGGTGAGCTGCTTGGTACCTATGTGGTGCAGCATTGGTAATGGAAGCAACGTCGCAAGATAAAGGTCTTCAGGTGTAAAAATCGCCACTGCTGCAACCATCAGTATGGTTCAGTAACCTGTACAGTACGGCCCATCCGTGCTAGCTGCATTTTCTATTGCTTGCCAGAGGCTACTGTTCTGCATACAGTGTGGTTTTGGCTGGTGTTTTCTACATTACCGTCTTAATTCAAGTTCTTGGCCCTAGTCAAATTCTAGTGACAAAGAGCAACAATTGACACCGACTAACTGTGAAGAACAACAAATGTTCTCGAGGAAAAAAAAAAGACAAAACTAAAATGTTGTATGCTACATACTTTTGAAAAAAAAAATTTGTCCACAGGAAGTGAATAATGCCAGATTTTGTTTTGCCATACAAAGGCCCAAAGGTCATGAATCTAGCTGTGACAAAGATTTGCAGAACTAATAGTAACCAATAGGAACACTGTGCTACTGCATCACTTCTTGTTAGCTGTTCTGAACTTCATGCCATTATTTCTTCAAACAAACTAGTACATACCTGCCCTTTGGGCTGTTGGCTACACCTGGGCTGGTCAGGGGCGTCAGAAGAAATGACATGCAGGCATAGCCTGCATCTCCGAGCAGCAGGCCAGGGATGCGCTGATTCTCGTACAGGACCCTTGCACGACTGTTGTCGAATATCCTGCTGTCATGCACGGAGCCCGGCCACCTAGCAACAAGGTCAAAAAACTGCAGCTGGGGTCCTGTGATGGCCTGTGGATAGGAAGGAGCAGTACAGGGATGAGCAGGTTGCCATGATATGAACACAGAAGTGCTCAAGCTAAAATTTCTACTGTGATTGGTATATTTTTGACAAAGTGCATCTGCAAGCTTCGGAAATTAACTAGCACTTGAGTTCTCGCAGTTTTATGTGACGTAAGCTTCAATGTGGCTTAATTCCTAGGTTTTTCAGGCGGTATAATAGAACAGAATTTGAGCACGGGATAAAATCTCCCTAATATTTTCTTCGAAAAGTATAATTCAAGGGGAAAATACTATAAAACATGAGCGTTTGCTATAAAATAACAAAAGCCATCTCGGCACCCAATCAAATGTATGTTTCCAAACACATAATACATAATTCTTGGTTTTGAACCCTCTCTAGCTGGCCCACCACCACTCTGCACTGTCGCAGAGTACAGATCTCTTCACAAGTTCTAGTCTATATCAGTCACAATATCGCCGAGCTTTCACGTGCGACGCCGCGTCTTGGCGTGCCGTTGTTTGCAACTTACTTCGCTGTCGCTAACAGCACAAACAGAAGTGAACTTACCTGCACGTTGAGGGAGAAGAACCCCTTCCTGTTCCTGAAGACTTCCCCATTGGGACCGCCAGGTCCCTTTATTTTGACGTGGGTGCAGTCGATGCACCCAGTCACACTGGGGAACTTCCCGATGTTGTAGAAATCCCGCATGACATCGTCGCAGTCACCCTCCGGGAAATCGACGAGGCGGGGGAAGAGAGTCTCGGCGATGACCCGGGAGACACGCTCGATTACGCGGCACACCGTCGGCTGCGACACGTTTACGAGGTCGCCCGTAACGACTTGAAAAGTCCCGGCGCCATAAAATCTCAGCGCTACGAGGAGCTGGAGCATCGGGGACAGTGGCAAGCCGCGACTGCTCTCGTTTGCTTCCAGCGGCAGGCACTGGAGGAGGCTTACGACCGTCGATTTTGTGAAACGATATCGCACGAGGAACTCCCAGTCGTTGAAATGCTCCAGCGGATTGAGCCGGTCCCGGCAACGTCGTCTCGGCACATCGACGTCCTGGTCGGGGTCTCGGTCGTCGTGAAGAACTTCGTCCGTTCTCAACAAGAAGTCGACGAAGTCGGCGAACGATGCGTCGGCCGCCATGACACTGAACGCACTCGAGTGACTCGAGTGGCCGTTCAAGGTAGCTCCGGCGCAGACTCGAGATCTCGAGTAAATTTTGGAGTTTCGAGTGGAGATTTTGGAGTCGAGTGGAGTTTCGAGTGGAGATCTGTTTATGAATCGCAAAACCACCCTCAAGTCGAGTTTCGAGTCGAGTTTCGAGTCGAGTAGCGTTTAAGAATACGGTGGTATGTCTATGAAATAGTTTTACCTAAGGCCCCTAGAAATGCTTTGCGAAGTAGCGACAGCTGCTCATGCCACCACCTTCTCTACCTCGCGACACCGTCCGCCCCCTCCCCCTATCCCCCCTCTCATGCTGGGCTCTCCCATTGGCCTGCACCCACATTCCCGTTTCAGGTTAGGAAGAAAATGGCAGACAGTGTGCTGTCTGCCATTTCGAGAGAGAGAGAAGGGGAGGGTCCAGTGCGGCAAAGCTACTCAGGGACACCCCCTTCCTGGGATACGGGCCTGGGTTTCACAGTTTTGTTAGGAAAACCGTCATCTTTTTCGTATTCTTTCCGTCATAATTTCATTTGATTTGAAGTGCAGTCGGACAAGTGGCATTCCGCTGTGATAGCATTCCGGATAGAGCTAGAGGGAACAATGTGCCACAAGATGCCCGTTGCACAGTCGGAAGTGTGTGTCCCGAAGTGTCTTTTCCAGCCACATAGCTGCTGCCATTTTCTCATGTGTAGTCTGAAACATCGCACACTTCTGTCGCGCAAGCATTTTGCGTTCAACGTTTGTGATCGGCAGGTGCTTTTTGCCGCACTGTGATCCAGAAGAGAGCATGCGGTCCTCCAAGTGAAATGAAAAAAAAAGCAAACCAATCGCCTGAATTTGCCGCAGAAGAGCAATGATTGGAGATAAATTTATTACATGCTGAATGCAACAATATTGATAAGAGCTCAACTCGGAGAGCCGACCAAGGTGCCACCACGAGGCCACAGAAAAGCAGTGCATGTCCACAATGGTGCAGAACGAAACAGAGTTGTGGCATGAGCAAGGTTTTGACAGACTGTGGGTGTATGGAAATATTCTGCCCAATGTTAATGAAACTCCTTTGCCATATTCAGCTCCTGGAGGTTTTGCAGCGGATGGCCACAGATTTGCAAAGAATAGCCTCGGGACTCAACAACACCAGCACGTCCCTGGTCCAAGTGGCCCTCCTGCTGGCCAGCAGGGCACTCGAAAGGAACAGCCTGCAGTCCCAGCCCTGCCCGCAGCCCCAGCCCTGCCCGCAGCCCCAGCCCTGCCCGCAGCCCCATGCCGATGCCCACAGCCCCGACCCCGACCTGCAGCCCCGACCCCGACCGCGCCCCGGCCCCGACCGCAGCCCCGACCCCGACCGCAGCCCGGCCCACGACTCGCAGCCCCGACTCCGACCTCGCAGCCCCGACTCCGACCGCAGCCCCGACCCCGACCGCAGCCCCTGGCTCCGACCGCAGCCCCCGGCTCCGACCCTGCAGCTCCGGCGTCGACCGCAGCCCGGCCCACCTCTCGCAGCCCTCGGCCCACCCCGCAGCTCCGGCCCCGACCACAGCCCTGGCCCACCCTGCAGCCCCAACGGCAGCCCCCCACCCCGGCCCCCGACACAGCCCTGCCCACCCTGCAGCCCTGGCTGCCCGACCACCCTGCAGCTCCGGCCCGACCTTGCAGCCCTGGCCCACCCTGCAGCTCCGACGCGCCAGCCCCAGCAGCTCCGGCCCCGACCACAGCCCTGGCCCACCCCACAGCCCGGCCCACCCCGCAGCTCTGGCCCCGACCACAGCCCTGGCCCACCCTGGCCCCCAGCAGCAGCCCCGGCCCACTTTGCAGCTCTGGCCCCAACCACAGCCCTGGCCCACCCTGCAGCTCTGGCAGCAGCCCCGGCCCACCCTGCAGCTCCGACCCCAACCACAGCCCTGGCCCACCCTGCAGCCCCAGCAGCAGCCCCGGCCCACCCTGCAGCTCCCGGCTCGACTGCAGTTCCAGCCCACCCCGCAGCCCCGGCCCACCCGCAGCCCAGCCCGCCCTGCAGCCGCGACCGCAGCCCTGGCCCACCCGCAGCCCCGGCCCACCTCGCAGCTCCGGCCCACCTCGCAGCTCCGGCCCCTGACCACAGCCCTGGCCCACCCCGCAGCTCCGGCCCACCTCCCAGCTCTGGCCCCGACCACAGCCCTGGCCCACCCCGCAGCCCCGGCCCCGACCGCAGCCCCGGCCCACCCCACAGCCCCGAGCCGGCCCACCCCGCACCCGAACCATAAACAAATTTAAGATATTTTTTTGAACACATGCCAAGCCGGCCGTTTAGTTTTGGCAGCCTCCGAGATTGGTGCAATAGTCAGATTACAGCAATCGCTGTGAGCTGTGTTTGTCCATTTTCCTTGGCTATGACCCGTGAAGCAAGTGGAAAATATTGGCTGGGCAACAGATAGATTTATGCTCAAACTAGCCATGTCTTGTGTTTGTCGAACAGCGACAGCTATACTCGGCGACAGCTTAACAGTGAAGTAGAAGCTCCTCCTACCTCTTTGCACTTTAGCAGAGCGAACAGTGGAGAGGAAGCAAGCTCCTCTCCAGCCTTTGCTCTGCTGAAGTGGGAAGAGGTGGGAGGAGCCTCCACTTAATTCGTAACTTGTCGCTGACTATAGGGAGCGTTCTCTCATTCCTGTCGGGTGTCAAGAAAGTTTTATTTTTCTGTTGAGAACTTAAGAGGCCTGCAGTCTAGTCATGGGTTGCAATAGCAGCTACGTTTTATTTTGTCTGAACTACCTAAGTAAGGAACTTTAGCCTTTTTGCTTTTTATGTGTATCGTTGTCATATGTCTCACAAAATGCTATCTAGAGACTATGTGCTTCATAGTGTCCTTAAAACATGTGATATATTTCTTCAGAATGACCCATTTTATACGGTGCATCTCTAGTCAGAAATAATTTTTTAGCTTTCGAGAATTTGCTTATTGCTGCGCTCAAATAAGAATGTTTGGAGCAACATCTGTGATACTTCTTGCAGAGTGGTCCAGTGTTTATATGGTGGTTCGCTAGTCGGAGAATGTTTTTTTCCTTTCGAGATTTAACTATTGTGCTCAAATAAGACAAGAATGTTTGAAGAAAACATCTGTGATATATGCTTCAGATTGCCCAACTGTTTACATGGCTCTATCTGGTCGATGCTCAGTTTTACTTCCGAGAATGAAATATTACATTCCATGTTATCACATTTTTATTTATGAAGTTACAGGTTTTTCTTTATGAAATAAAGCAATTTTCAAAACAAACTAGCTGTGCACTGTCTTGAGATAACACAATATCAAGAAACACGCCTAATTTAAATGAAGTGTCATAAAAGAGGTGATAAAATAAAACAATGCCCACAACAGCAATATTCTCAATCAACAACTAAAGAAATCAATCTCTGCAAAGAAAACGTTTCTCTGTTGGTCTGGCAACTAAACCTCCGAACCTTTTTGTCACTGTCCACTGCATCTCGTGCCTTCTGCTCATAAAATGGAAAGGCTGTATCAATATCGCCGCGATGCACTCGACACGTATCCGGAGGCAGCATGCTGGCTGTGCGATGAACTTCACAAGCTGTAGGAGCTGAAGAGTGCGTAGCTTATGGACGGCCATGATTGTGGAGCAGGAAGCGAAGTGTGCACTTTACGGCTTCCGCGGAGAGGGCTTCACTGAGGGCAAGGATGCTGACGGGGTTTTTGGTGGTCAGGACCTCAGTCGTGGTGGTGAGAGGTTTCCCGTCGCCAGCGGCATTCATGCTGGGCACCACCGTGGCGAGGGCGCTGAGGGACTCCTCTGACAATGTCCCTGGTGGTCGGGACCACCGTCGTGGCGGTGGACTGCTTGTGTGTGGCGCTCCGCAGAGCCACGACTGCGGCGGGTTCCGAACCGGGCGACAAGGCGCTGTCTCAGAGCCTTTCCCCTGTCCGAGAGGCCAACCGGCATTCCGGCAGGAGCCAGCCTCTCGGGACCCGACGCTGACCCCTCCGAGCTCGGCTTAGAACCGTCCGGTTCAGAACCACCACATCACTTTCTTCGGCAGGCGGTACTGCTTGCAAAAATCTCCTCCAGGAGTTTGAATGCATCGCGGTGTTCACGATACAGCCTTTCCGGCGAAACAAAATACTCTACTAGAGAAAAAGTTGAGTCAACAACATGGCGATGCCGAAAACATGGCTCCCAATGACACCTACTTCCGAGCAAGTGCCGTTTCAAACATACTCGGTACAAAACAAAACATCAAGATGTTGTCAAGTCCAGTAAGCCGACTCCGCCCACATTTTTCTAGGGAAATTACATCACTCTTGCTTCCAACCAATCGGACGTGAAGACGTCGCTTCCGTGTACTTTTAAAAGGAACATGTACAATGTCGAACCTACCTGTCTAGTGGCACTTTGTTCTGCAAGCTCTGTCACAGCCATTTGCACACGAGACAACATGGAAAGAAAGACTGTTGAGCACACGTGCTTTCGTGGCTATCCCGCGGGCACCTTCAAAATGAAAGATACGGCCGACATGCCTTATCAATCAGGAATTGCAAGACAACACAAAAATATGCTAGAGGTAAAGAACACGCTTACCAGGCACTTATTTTGGGGACAGAACGGAGGCTAACCTGTGCTGACCGTGCGGTATTGGTAAAAAGACAAGAGTGCGCAAATGGCCGCTTCCCGTTTCCCGCTAGATATTAGAGAGATTAAAATAGCCTGTATGCAAAACCAAAGTTATCAGTAATGAACAGTGGCGTCCCTAGGGTCAGTGGCACCGAGGTGGTGGCTCTGCAGCGACACCCCTCTCTTTCACTACTCCGCTGCACCCCCCCCCCCCCCCTTGAGCTCTGCATTTGGAACGGTTTGCCCCCTCCCCAGATGACGCCACCGGTGATGAAGACGTTCTAAGTATTTGACCAGGTACGGACGCTCCCAACATTTTCACCTGTCAACAGCAGCAAGTTTGTCCGCAACTGAAGACTTGTATCCGAGCTTTGAGGCTCGGTGCCCAGCCTGAATTGAGTTCATCCATGAAGTATGCTGGGCACCCTGAAAATTTCAGTTTCACGTTTTAATTTTGTTTTTTGCCTCTCTTTACTTGGGTTGTTTTAAGATGGTCTCACCCAGTCTCAGATGTCTCAACAAAATGGTAAACTTACATCAGCTCGCCTGCACCCTCATTGTGTTTTCAAACATTTCGAGTTTTTGCACAAAATGACAGTATCTGAATGCACCGCGTGAACACACATGAACAGATTTTGCTGAAATGTAAAAAAACGATTCTCTTGTAATTGGATGCGGTCATACACACTTTTAACACACATGGTTTTGCTAGTAACAAGGCGAAACAACTCATCGGGCATTTCAGTTAAGTTTGCACACCAGTGTAGACATCTTCAATGAAGCACGCGTTGCGCAAGGCTAGAGTCAAGCGCTAATAAATCGTTAACGCCTAATAGGGGGTATTCACTGGCCGCCATATTTGAGGTCACTGTTTAGAGCGCATGCTCAGAACGAGCTCACATTGATAGGCTGGCAAGACCGGCAATCTTGATGGTGCGGGGTGCACGTTGCAAAATAACTGGAAGCTAGCCATCAGCACGTGCTCAGCCTTAGCGCACACGGATATGGCCGCCAGTGAATACACCCTATATGTTCGTACAGCACCATAATGAATAAAGCGAGTTCCAACTCGCCTGTCGCGAAATGTTTGCCGCACACTCGGAGTCGATGGTGTGTCGCACCAGAATCGGCCACGCAAGGTCCGCGTGCCTGATTCTTTGCATCCGTGCGGCTCTTCTTTTAGCGGTTATAGCGGCAGTCTGTTGGCATTCAGCCACCCTCACCTTAGGGATTACATAAAATCCAACACTCTTATAGCTTGTTTCGGATGGCTTGTTTCTAGTGCGACTGCTGCAGCTGACTCACAACGCAATTTACCATTGCGTGGAAAACGGTTGATCGCTCTTTCTGTTGCTCGATGATATCTACATAAGAGTTTTAGATGACACAACGCAAGAACAGAAGTACACAGAAGCCTGCGAAAACACTAAAACTAAATTCTAAAACGTCGCTGCCTGATACGGGTAAATGCCCAGCGAACGCTCTGCGGAACGCCACACAAACAAACACAACCTGCAAAATGGCAACCGCTGGGGTTGACGCTAACTCCCTTAGCAGACTGACACCAGGCGGCAAAGCATGTATAGATATTGGGCGATAGTTTTTAAAGTCTTTTACTGAACCTCTCCTTTATACAGTGGTTTCACAATACAGTCAAATCTCGATAGAACGAACTTCATTGGACTCGCGAAAAATCGTTCGTTATTCTGAAATTATCATTATAGTGAAAACTCGTAAATTGTAATTGTATATGAGCAAAAATGACCTACCTTTGCAATAGGAATATCCGGACAGAGTTTTATCCAAAACAAAAAATGCTCCACGTAATTGACCACTACACATTTATTGAAAGAAATCAGAAAACTTCTGCTAGGTCTAGCACAACGCTATAGGGGGGCTATGTTGCACGCTTTGGACTCCCAGGAGACTAGGGAGAAGGAAGTGACGTCAACAGCGCTCTTTGGATGTTGATTGGTGGAGTCGCTGATGACGGTGAGTTTCCGCAATGCGTGGTCTGCTAAGATTCGTTCATTCACACCTACGTCACTTCCTTCTCCCTAGTCTCCTGGGAGTCCAAAACGTGCAACATAGCCCCCAGGAAGAACCATACCTGCCAACCTGTGGACTTTCCAATTCGTAAAAGTCCCGGGGGCGGGGGGGGTGGGGGTACGTAAAAACTTTTTTTTTTAAATAGCCTAGATGGAAAAAGTATGTGATAAAAAAACGAATTTACAAATAAGAAAGAAAATTTTTAAGGCTATATTTACGGCGCAAAACGAATTTGTAGTTGGCGCCCGCGGGAGCCGCCGCTGGTCACGTGGGTACACCTGTGCATCGCCGCCGCTGCACGCTGAGCGTTTTGCGCCGCCGCTTCAACGTGTCTCTCCACGCGCCGCCGGCACAAGCTCGCCTGCTTCGGCGCCGCCGCCGTCATCTGACCGGTGCACAGGTCTATCACGCCGGCTTGCGCTTTTTCAAAAGCTTCATTTGGGCTCTAAAAGTTACTTATTAATCTTTTTTTGTTGTTGTTGCACTTCAAACGAAGATGAATAAGTAAGTTTTCGTGACAAATAGGGGCCAGTCACGTGATAAATATGGGCCACTTTTCCGCGGCGCCCGTGGGCACCAACCACAAATTCGTATAGCGCCGTAAATATAGCTCTAAAAAATTATTTTTCGTTGAATATTCGTCTTATGACTTCCTTTTCCCAAACCGGCTGTTAAAAAAAATTTTTTCTTTGCATGTGTTCTTTAATGTCAGCCTGGCCACCGTGCGAAATGCTTATATCACACGTGCACGTGCTACAGATTCCAAACTTTCTCGCTTTTGGGCGGCACGAAGCACGGAAATTCTGACGTGTAGGACTTCAGGAATACCTGAAAGTACCTCTTTGAGGTTTGAGTTCGCCATGGCGCTGCGAAGCCACAGCGACCAGGGGAATGCTACGGTTAAACGTGCAACAAACACAGACGCCGTACTTCTGCCTTGAAACTGGCCGAAAACAACGAGGCCCAACAACGCCTGAGCACGCCGAACCAACGTGCGCCGCCGAACACACCAACAAAGGCGATGAGCTTCGGATTGGTTTCCTCCGTGGCCTACCTCGGGCAGACGGATAGTAAAAACCGCGACGCTGCCGTGGACGGTAGCTATCGCCCTCATGTAACGGTGCAGAACATCGCCAACAGATTTCCAAAAAAAAAAATTACAGATTTTTTTTTCTTTTTTAAGATTCGGAAGCAAGATTTGTAAAATCGTAAAATTAGTCCCAATTGCACATCTTACGAAAAAATTCGGAAGAGTTGGCAGGTATGAAGAACGATTTGATGTCGTCCATCTTGTTGACGGCCTTGGTCATACTGGCACCGGCTCACGCGATTGAACACGGCCGAAATCTGAAATCTTCTGCTAGGTAGTAGCACAAACGCTGCAGGATCTAACAATTCGATGTCGTCCACCTTCCTGTGCACGGCCTCGGTCGCACAAGCACACCTTCCAAGGAACATGCGCAACTTGCTGATGGCACCAAGGCATCGGAGTTGAGAATCGATCCTACCGCGTCCGATCTTGTCGCATTCGACTTCGTCGCTGCAGTGTTCTGCTCACGAACGCTGTTTAGGATGTCGTCAGTCGTCAGTTCCGCCGATGTCCATGCTAGGGTTAGTATTTGTTTCCTAGGTTACCTAGGTCGATCTTTGATGATGATGATGGTTGGGGGCGCCAAGCGGCCAAATGCGTCTTTCTGTAATTTAAAATTATTTTCGCCATCCATCGTTGCTTTTGGCCGTTTTTTTTTGCGATACAAATTCGTAATAGTGAAGTGTTGTTCGCATATAAGAGCATTTAAATTGCGTGGGTTATTCTGAAATATTCGGTATTTTGAAATTCGTAGTACTGAAATATTTTTGCATTGAAACCAATAGGCATTTGGAAGGGGATATTTGAAATGTTTGTAAATCTGAAAATAGTATTATAATGACGTTCGCAGTAACGAGACTTGACTGTAGATGCTTTCATTCCTGCTGGCCAGTTTCCTGTCTCAATGACATTACCAACGCTGCTTAAAAGTACATGTTTCAGGCCTATCAAATTTTCTTCGTAGGTCACGTACGCGTATTTTGTCCAAGCTCGGTGATTTTATTTCCTGAATGAAAATAAATAATCACGCAGCTCACATTCAGATATCAAGAGCATAAAAGTTGAAGCCCCATTGTGCAGACTCAGTGTAACAGTATTTGCGTCGTGACTATCGTGGTCCGCCCCGGATATACAAGCAAAAAACGTGTTAAAGTCATCAATCGTTTTTTTTAATTTTTGCGTAACAAGGGGAAATTACTTATTTATCATGTCATCAATTGAAAGACGTTTTGTTCCCCTTTGAACACAATTGGCTAACTCCCAAGTTTTCACGGTATCAAAACAATTATTTTCAAATTCATTTTTTGAAAAACCTATGCTGAGAGGAACGAATTAGGGCGCACGTTTTATTTCTTGCAATATGGAACTCGCTTTTCAGTGATCGATTTCTTGGCGAACGTTTGCAACGTTTCCAGAAGAAGGCTTTATTAATGTGTTCTATCCGATTTTTAGTACTTGTTTACAAATTTAAATTCGCTCGCTGAGAAGCGCATCACACTTTATACGCAATTGTTTGGGTCCGCAAAATAAAACATACAAAGGATATTATCATTGTGAAAAAACCTCGAGACAAGGAACGAAAAAGGGGGACAACCGCAGCACCGTCTCTAAACACAGCTGTAAAATTTGTTTCCCCAGCAATCCCTTTTATAGAGGGCACCCCACCCACACCGCTGACACCAACAACCGTCAACCCCCAGTCGAGTCAAGTGGACCTGCCCAAGCTCCCTTACTGCCAGCACTAATTATGCAAATCGTCTGTTTTAACACTCTTTTGAACAGGTCTCTTTCTTTACGAAGAACATAGGTCTTCGTCCAGTCCGGGAAACCAGAGCCGTATATTGGGAGAGTTTGGTCATTAGGAGGAGCAGGCGGAGCCGGGCGCGTGCACCGGACGCAGATGGAGGGCTGGACATGCTCTCTTGGCCAATCAGAAGCCGGAATTAATCCCCTAGCGGTAATAACGAGAAACAATTCTGATAAGTGCGTAAGAGTGACTCTTCGTGGTTCAAAATGTGTCACGTGATGTTTTAATTATGATCATGCAAAAAGATGTAAGAAACGAATGTGTCGCTCGAACATGCTCGATCTCTGTTTTGTTCGGTCGTTGTTTGTCCGCCTGCGCGCGTCAGAGCCTAGCGCACGGGTGCCCTCAATCGTTCTGCTAGTCGCGCACGCTTTTTATATCGCCTTTATATTTCTAATCATCGAGATGGTAGTCTCGATGAAACTGGTAAATAGACGCCAGTGTGATTGAAGATAAAAGCCGTCACGATTTCCGTCCACAAGCAATGTTTACTGCTCGGCCTACATTCGCATCAAGTCCGGTATAGCAACGTGCAATCAGGGCGAACTTGCAAGTACCACGCTAGAACCTATCCTTCGAGTCTTAGAATTTTCGCATTTTGCGTTTTTGCATGCTTCACTCTTGCAAACGTTCAAAGCGGTGAGCGAAGGAACTGCACACTGTTCCTGTATCAGTTGCACTGGCTAAGGAGCAAACGCAAGCGGCGTAATCTGTACTCAGAATCTGAGTCTTCTTTGACTGCTTTCATTCAGTTTTGTTGTGCTGACATGCATTAGATTCTAGGATGAAACCGTTTTAAAAATTTCTGGCTTGAAATCGGGCCTCTGGCGCCCTGTGGCGATGGAAGATCCTGTTGCCTCCAGTCAGATCTGCAGTGAACTGCAATGGCCTACTAATAGATTGTGCCCCTAAAGTGTTCTGCCCAAGAGTTGCACAAGTGTTGATGTGTCCACGGCATGTGGGTTCCTTTGCCTCCGGTTCCTACGAGAAAGCCTTCTCCTTCTTTGCATAAGCAGAAGGAGAAAAAGATAGGTTATCAAACACGCTTAACTGCTGTAGCAGCAGTTTATTTAAAAATGGTGTCAATAGTAGTATATATTCAGTTTACAATAAATTATTTGCATGCTGGCATCACAAAAAAGAAAAAACCAGGTGTAGGAAAGTTTGAATCTAATAGCACTGTCATTCACGACCTTCATGGTGGAGAGAAACCGGTTTTCTTGAGTGTTAAAGCTAGGGATGATACTGTGCTGTTTGATTGGAACTGCAAGCTTGGCACTAGAGTAAGCATGGAAATACAGAGTCGGAGGAATATGAATGAAATTAGAACAGTGAAGTGCATGACTTTTGACACATGCTGTGCAACCTAGAGGCAACTAGGTTGCGCAGCATGTGTCTAGGCAACTTTGGTCACCCTATAGTTTCATCAGTTCCTAGTTGCCTCTAGGGCTCTAAGTAGCATAGCATGTATTGAAGGCCACATGTTCTGCTAATCACATTTGGTTCATACTTAGTTAGTGCCAATTGAAAGCATATTGAATGTAATTTATTCGCAGAGCTAGCCTAGGCAGATAGGTTTGAACTCTGGTCTAGTGGCCAGCTGCTTGTGTACATTGTCAGTGTTGTGACTGTCAGTTCGGACTGTTCCGAGCTTGGGAATGGTGAAATATAGAACAGCTGCATCTAAGCTGGAATTATAACGCGATAGCGATAAGGAACTCGTATCCCAGAAAAGTCGGCGTGTGTGTCGGTGGAACAGGAAAAATCCTGATTGGTCAATTGGGTCACAACATCACAGTCACATGACCTGCGCGGTAATTTCAAACAACCCACAACGGTCACATGTGGTATGAAAATGATTAAAACGACATGTAATGCAATTTAAAGGTCGCTACATGTCTCCGATAATTTCATTTGACTGAAAGAAAACATTTGAAGAATTTTAGGTGGGATTCGATCCCACGACCCTTCAGTTGCGAGCTAGACACGCTATTGGCTAGGCCACAAACACGCTTGCATGGCTTAGGAATTAACGGGAGTTTATGTTTAGCTATCGCATTCCGCTCTTAATAGGGCGGTGCAAGGATTTTATGATTAAAAAAATTGGCATCTTGTCATTTTTACGTTGTTTATCATGTCCCGGAGCATGCGTTTCAAGGTCGTATCGCCAACCGGCGGGAATCTTCCTATACCTCCCATTGGGACTCCAATTGCAGACGGCAGCGCCAAATCTCCCCCAAACGGGCGTTGGGTTTCTCCAAAAACAATAAGAAATAAACAAAACAATACGCGCGCCGTCGTCATGGCAACCGCTTGGTTATGGGGGAGGGTGTGAGAAGTGTTGTCCCTCCTCTCCCTCTCTCTCACCCTCGGCGACAAGAGGATGCGAGTTCGTTCGGAGTTCGGAGCAGCCTCCGAACTCCGAACGAATTTGCATCCTATTGTCGCTGATGTTGAAAGAAGAGGGAACTGCTCGCATTGCCGCCGTCTCGTTCTTCTACAAAACAAAGTAATGGCAATATATTTTTTATTAAAAAAGTGTGTTTACCTTTTTCTGCGAATGTCCGACGCTTCCGAAACGATTGCACTTCACTTTGCGTCGCTCGATTGAGATCGGCTCGGCAACAGTGCATGTTCAGTGACAGCCACTTCTCATTAGATCGTCAATCAATGAATGCAAAGTGCGCCCGGCCGTTGATATTTCGCGGCTTAAGATGGGCGCACATCGCCAGTCTGAGCACAAGTCCAAACTTCTTTTGCAAGTTCTCTTTTTATTAGGTACGTTCTTTATACAGGAAAAAAACGTTCACTTCACGGTACAACAAAGTAACAAAATCTACATGAAACTACTATTCAAGTATTCACAGCAATGACACATTTAACTTTGCAGTATTTAGCGACAGTGATTCGATCGCCACGGTCTTTCGCAGGTTCCTTCTGCAGCGCGAGCTGCTCCACGCACGTGCTACCAAGCTGCGGTGCTCTAACACCGATCCCCCCCACACCTCTCATCTTAACATAAATGCCCTGTCCCTTCTGGCCTTCTACAATAACTCTACCATAATGAAACATGCACAAGCAAGTTTTCGGCAATCCGAAACTGTATAACCAAAAGCAGCAGCCCGTCTTTACCTTTCGTCACTCGGGAACCCAAAGAACTTGGCAGAGCTGTTGCCACCGGAATTAGAGCACCACTGAGTTGAGCAATAGACAAGGTTCCGTTTGTTGGGAGTACTGGTAGACGAAATAATCCGATAACCAAGAGGTCTACGCCACTGCTCGCTGCCGCAAACGAAATCCACCACCGCACCGCTGGCAAAGGCGCCGTCGAGCAGCCGACGCAGCCGCGAGCGCGGCAGCCGGCGCGGAACTGTTCTCAACGGTCAAAATACAAAAAGCAACCGACCAATGAGAACAAAGTATGAGGGCGAAACTTTAGCTAACCAAAATATTTGTTTCTCCTTACCAGGATAATTTTTGAAATTTGTAAGCAGCAACAATAATATGTATCTCATCCTATTAAATAAATTTTCCGGCGTAAACCGGAAGTTTTTAATAGATTACCAACGGATAAGAGATGGCGCTGAATTAGCAAACCGGAAGTCGCTCGAAGTTTCCGCCGGTTGGTATCGCCTACAGTTAGACGTATAACTGTCTACTGCAACTATCACACGACCGCCAAACTTTTGACCAGTCGCCGCGTAATTTCTGTCCCTTCGATGGACTGTATAGCGAAAAGGAAAATAACTATTGCTTGAAATTTCGTCAAAAGCCACGTCTCCGTTAAACAAATAATGTTGAACGCGGAGGAACATATATTACGTAAACATTCGTCTGCCTTCGTTCGCAAACCACGAGTATTCTGATAATAGCACCTCAGCAAACTAGCCATCTTGCAACACTGGGGAACTTTCTAGCACGTGCGTGCGCGACCTGTCAAGTTTTCCAACAAATGGGTGAAAAATCCTACCCTCAGGCCAAACCTCGGGCCTGTTGGTCGCTTCAAGAGAGTCGAGCTCTACAGACACGTGAAAAGACGAGTAGGATGGAAACTTGGTAATCAGTTTAGTGCACCACAGCGGCTTTCCGTGAAGAACGGGCTCGACCAAAGAGCACACGTCACTAACAGCAGTGATAGGGTCAAGACGCGATACAAAAAGGACCTTACGCTGAGGCTAACGAGGAACAACTGACACCTTCGAAGCTTTCGCTGTTCCTACCGATGGCTTGCTTCGCCGTCGCGGGCCCACCATGGTGCCTAGAAAGGTGTTTCAGTTGCAAAAGCTTATACATTTTTAAATTCAGTATAGCTCTTCACATAGATTCATTATCAACAGAGCTCTGATTACCAATATCTGGTCTATTAGACCAATGCTAAAATATTGCTCAGTGAACTTTCTTAATAGCGCTAGGTGAGACAAACAATGCTCTAATTAAATGTAACATGAAGAGTATAATCGAGTAAGACCACTATCATCACCAACAATGGTTTGCTACTCTCGAAGATTTAAATTATCAGAAGCAGGTAATGACATGAAAAGTGGTGGAAGCAGTACTGGGTTCTTTTCATTTTTAGAGCGCAGCTCTTAGGCGCCCGTTTCCGGCTTGAGCGGCGTCGCCGTCGCCGTCGGCGTAACCGCGCGGTGCATTATGGGTAAATTTCCCCGAAGGAACCCGAGGTCCTCCCGAAGGACCTCTGGTTCCTTCGGGAGGACTCGGGTTCCTTAGGAGGACCTCAGGAGGACCTCAGGTTCCTTCGGGAGGACCTCAGGGACTGGGAGGACCTCGGGGAGGTGCGTGACCCTGACCCCCAGAGGTCATGTGACATCCGCCCCACGAGGTCACGTGACCCTCTCCCGAGGTCATGTGACCCCCTCCCGAGGTCACATGACCCCACCCCCCCAAGGTCATGTGACCCTCCCCCCGAATGACCCCCCCTCAGTACCCTTCCCTACTCCTCCTCAAGAGCTGCACTCTAATTTGGCGTTACAGGGAGTTGTAAACGGCTTTCACTTTTTTGTGCGTGCTTATAGCTTTTTCTTGCTTCTGTCTTTTCTTTCTTGTAGGAGCACCATTTGTCCGATAAATTATGGGACTGCATGATTTCTTATTAGGTTGTGGAGGTCTCTCCATCCCATCAATGCCAGCCTTTTTTGTTTTTTGTGAGGTCTGCTTCCATCACACTTTTTTGCTGGTGACAAAGGTGACACTTTCAAATTTACCTTCCTGTGGCTATCAGTTATCATGCATAGTACTGTCAGATCCAGAAAAGACCCCTTGATTTACATTTTCCTTAAGTGTCTACAACTGTGTTATGGAAGTACTGCTAGTGTTCTGGGAACAGATCCTCGACTGTGATGGAGGTGCTTGAACATTGAAGTGCAAGCCTTAGCTGGACTCTCTTTGCACGGTGATTGCAGGCTTATTCATTAGTGTTAATAAGATTCTTTACCGTAATGACTGGGAAGTCACTGATGAAACTAGATCTTTAACCAAGTGGTAACAAAGAGTGGACATGAACCTCAAAATGCACTGAGCCAAAAACCAATCAAACAAGCCACTGTGTTATGTGGGTAAGATATCACATTCAGTATTACTCTCTGGACGAAGGCATATCCAGGAAAAAGCAGGCAAACCGTCTCCAAGGGTATCTCATTATGCAAAGAAAATAAAGACCAACAGGATGAATGTGGCTATTCTTCATAGCAATCCGTACGACACAGCCATTGTTGGGTACAGCTACCTCCGGTGGATTTTCTGCGAAATGGCTGCCTCAAGTTTTATCTCAATTGCCACGATGCAACTTGGCTGTGTAGTTGTAAACCATATAACTGATGTAATGACAAAGTCATGTCATAGTAACATACTAAGTTCTTTGCACCCACGGATGCAACACTGGCGATGAGATTGGGATCTGTTGTACAAAGAAGCATGCGATTGGGAACATGTATGTAAAGGAAGACAAAAGAAGTTCACAGCATGAGTGCCATAAAGACAGTGTTCCAAGTTCCTCTAGGCTCCAAGTCTTTTCACACACCTCTTGATAATGTGACATGAAGGCAGCTACTGTGCTCTGCAACAGGATTCTATCGTCTCCGAGGCCAAGACGAAAGTACTCCAGTTCAAAGAAACCTCATAAAAAAAGCAGAACCTTCCACTAGGCCTGCTCCATGAATGGGATCAGCGACGGCTCCGGCCCTTCAGCCTCCCAGGCCAGCAGCGAGCCTTCCTTCTTCAACCCATTCGCTGTCAAACTACCGAGAAGTTGGATTTTTGGAAGCCGAACGACTGGAAGCGATGGATTACCCAGTGGGAATGCTACCAGATCACCTCTAGACTCCATTTCCAAAACGCTTTGACGCAGGTAAAGACATTCCTGTACGCCGTGGGTAAAGAAGCGAAAGATGTTCTCACGTCGCTCAACCTGTCAGAAGCAGAATTGAACGGCTACTGCATAGTGAGAAGGAAGTTCAATGCCCACTTTATTTGGAGCGTAAATGTCGTCTTGGAAAGTGAAATTCAACATGAGAAAGCAAGAACCAAATGAGACAGCAAAGGCTCTTATTACAGCCTTACACAGACTGGCAGATTCCTGAGACTACACACCACTTCGCGAGGAGCTCATCTGCGATCATATCATCGTGCACCTTTTAGACAGAAAGCGGAGCGAGAAACTCCACCTCAACGCTAAGCTTGCTCTTCAAAGCACGATGGCTGTAGTTCGACCTTCAGAGACAATTAAGCACCAACAGATGGAGCAGTTAAGCAGTAAGAAAGAGTCCAGGCAAATTGAGGAGTTCAGAAAAGCATACTCTAAAGCGAACAGCAAGTGAAGGGACCCACAGGTCAGACACATTGCAATATCAAGGGCATTGCAATATCAAGGGAACACATTGCAATATCAAATGCCAATGGTGCAGCAGCTGGCATAAGCCCACAAAAACTCAATGCACCGCAAGAAACAATAAGTTTAACACCTGCAAGCAAGTAAGACGCCTCGAGTGTGTATGCCTCTCCAAGCGTGCATCGCCTTGCACATCACAATACAACAAGCCAGATTTCAATGTTTCCCTTGGTGAGCTGGTACATGCTGATAATGGGTGAACCCTGGTACATTAAAGCTAACGTCAATGTAAAATGAGTATGCAGAATCCAGATACTGTTACTACAGACTTTGAAGGTGGATTATGACTGGAGTCTGTTCTAACCACTGAGACTGACTAAATGGGAATGAATATTAGAAAACAACTGGCTTCTGGACACTTCTGACCTTTGAGAGGTAGTAATTTTACATTGAGCTATACTGGTGATCATCATCATCGTATGCGCCTATGGGTCATACTACGCTCACAAGACGCAGAGCGCAATGACAAAAATTCACAAAATAGATGCCACCACTACTGAACCAAAGCTTCGAAATGTCCGAAATATTGACTGCTGTTGAAGGAGTCCGTTATATCAGAATGCGTGTTATAAGAAAAGCTTTAATAAGCGAAGTTGGCTCAATGGCATGAGCAGGAAGTCCAAACAAAATCGGTATGTTATAATCAAGTGTCTGCTGTAACCAGATAAGTTGTAACGAGGTTATACTGTACAATGACAGAAACAAGAGACAAACACTAAAAGCATCAGTGATGACCATTGGAGGAGAGGCGCATCTCGTACCTCTGAAACAAACACCAAAACTGGAGGGTTACATTAGGCCAACAGCTAAACAGAAGGGACTGGCAGCAAAGGACGCAGGCTCGCAGAAGTGTAGAAGGTTTGCATGTTGAAAGCTTAGATGCAAGAAAGAAACAAAACAAAAAACTGACCGAAACCATCTCTGACCAGGAACAAAAAAAAAACAACAAAAAAAACACGTAAACACAGAGGGAATGTACAGAACTCAAGATGTGCTAAAAGGAAAAACAAACAGAAGAACACAAGGGGAAGAAACAAGCTCGTGCACTGAAGTCTTGGCATAGCTTGCATCAGGCACAAGAAAAAAGGTGGCTACAATGTCCAAGAAAAGACACACACACAGACAGTGCACAGATTAAAGGAAGTGTCCAGCAAGAAAGCAAATATGATAACAGTAGGGTAAAAGGACAAGCTCACATTAGAGAAGTTGCACATTGGCTTACATGCAGAACGTAAAAAAATCAGTGTGAGCTAGCAAACATGCTAAGCAGGCACGAAATAATAAAAACGATTTCAATACAGGAACAATGCTAGAATGAGCGCCATCCCAAACACGAGAAAGAAAGCAAAGAAGATATGAATGACAACAGGGAGGAAATGGCTACTGATGTCACTGAGACGCTAAAACACTAA
>JAZHYW010031896.1:0-18439 GCA_037355805.1 Ixodes ricinus | reverse complement strand
CAATCCATTTGCTAGAACGTTTTTGTTCAGGGTCAGAAAGTTATGACTTGCGTACGGGGGAGGTATGGCAAATGGAGAATAGGCTCGAAGAAAACTGGGAACTGCAAACTGTCTGCTTGCAAATGTTTCATTGAACGTTTCCCCACTTTCTTAAAAATGTTCAAAAGAGAAAGACGTCCAAGCTAGCAGAAAAGCTTTTACCTGTGTTGACGCCGAGAGCAAAATGTCCCTTTTCATTCCCACTGTTGATGATGTACGAGACACGCTTGTTGTCGCGGGAGTCGTTGTCCGTGGCGATGATGTGCAGGACCGTGAATCCGACTGGTTCATCTTCCATGACATCAACTTGACCTGTGACAGCATGAAAAGCAATCAGGGGTTGTGACAAGTACAAACTACAAGCACAGAGACTGTTCTATTTTTTTCTATATATTGTAATGACAAGGTCCTTTAGTACATTTTATTTTGTAATGACAAGACAAGGATGACAAGCCTTTAGAAAGTGAAACACTAGGAGGCAACATTGGGTTTGTTTTTTACAACCTTCCTGTCCACGATACATAGAAAATTTACAATTTATTGAACATTGAATTGGTAGATGTTCTTTTACTCGTTCTTCACCGGTTTTAGAAAAAGAAAGAAAAATGTGAATTTTTCTTTGTAGTACTACTCATAATAATCTTTCTCAGGAAACACTATGCCCACAAGTCAACCATATTCTTAGGAGATAACTGCTGCTTGTAACTCAATCCTTATCACCTCATTACTTCAAAAGCAACGCTAACCGAAATTAGACCCTCGCGGAAATGTTTCAAAAATTTGAATTCGTAAAATTTTATAAAAATTATTGCGAGTGAATTGCACTAATAGTCTATTTTTCAGCAACTTAAAGCCTCGTAAATACAAAAAGTAATGCTAAAAACAATGAACAATATGCAGTTTTTCTCTCATATGAATATAATTTGCCTTCATCCAATTACACATTAAAAACATCAATCTCAAAACAGATGGTATCACAGTACTCAAAACAATGGGTCACTTAATTGCCTCTACTTCTAGAAACTTCCATCGTGATATACAAAAATCCTCATTCCCAAGCCACAGCAGCGAATCAGTGAAACAGTGCAGTGAAAACAGCAAATACTACAGTAGTCCACTCCAATTAACCTGCCATAGTCAGCCGTGTCACCTCAAGATGAATCGCAGCCATCACGGCCAACCAAGACTAATGAACAAAACCACATGACCATGCACACCGCGCATCACTGCTCCCCTCCCGAAGGTCACGCGCGACACTCGCGAGGATTGGGTCGGGTGGCTCGTAGCATTTGCTGCGGTCCACTGTACGGTGATAAGGAGTGACCAGTACTGAAATCCTCTGCAGGTCAGCCTGCTGCTGTCTGTTTCACAGTGAAATGTGATGATGAAAAGGATGTTGAGTTTTGTGAAAATGCTTCACGTTAAACACACTTGAACTGAAGCAACTTGCTGCTAAATGCAAGGTTTCTCAAGCTTTCCAACTAAAAAAAAACACCTAGTATGCGCAGACAACCAAAAAGCCCCCCCCCCCCCCGCCTTCTTCCCCTGATCTTAGTATTGATGCAATAGAGCAGTGCTGAAGCCTACGGACCAGGTAAATAAAAATGCATGAACTACAGAGCGTTTGGCTCATAGTTAGATGCCATTGGGTGGCTCAGGTTTGCTAACTAGTGTTCGAACTGGAAAAGCGCTTTACTTAGGGCTGGGACAGCCAAGGAAGTTCGGGAGCTCCAAGAACCCACGAAAGGTACTCTAAGGAAGACTTGGGTTTTCACTTTGAGGGTCGAAGCCTTAAATTAAAGCTCCACGATTACTCAAAGTTTCCCGACCACTCGATGGCGACGAACCGCACCTTTGGACTTGAAGATGGGGATGTTGTCGTTCTCGTCCTCCACAATGACCTTGCAGGTGACCAGGGTGAAGAGACGTTTCAGAGTCCTTGGCCTGGTCCGTGGCCTTCACCACGAGGGTGTACTCTGGCTGGACTTCGTAGTCCAACGGGCTCTGCAGAGTGAGGGCTCCGGTGCCGGAGTCCAGCTGGAATGCTGGGGCTGGGGACTGCTCCACTATGCTGTATTGGACCTGAACAGACAAAAACAACAAGTGAGCAAAGCAAATGAGACCTTAGACACTGCGACGGCGGGAGGTCGGTCTTGCCCCAGATGATGGCACTGGTTCACGTTGTACACGAGAAATTTAGCCGGTGCAGTGGAACTGCTAGCCTGGGGACTTTAACCTGCTTCACTCAGTGCCCATCGCACGAACGCAAGCTAGTGCGAACCTCGTTCGGATGAAAAAGTGGCAGGGGTGGTGATTGAACCCAGGAATGGTGCATGGGTTCTGCAGCGTGAGCCTTCAGCTCCACATGATCCCAGCTGCGGTGCGATGACACAGTCACCACTGAACCCCCTACTTGTCTGCGAGCGTGGTTGCATTTCTTACGAGGCCATCCCAATAATGAACCTGAACAGGAGCAGCGGTTGAAATAAATAAAAACGGGAAATGACTAAATTTGCGCAAATTTTCGAATTTGTAAATATCACAAAAATATATCGCGCGGCTATGACAGCCGATGGCGATAAATATATAACATCATTCTAAATTGTAATATTCTGTGCCTCCAAAATATTCCCAAAAGTCACACTTTTCGAAATTCACGCATTATTGAGCCCGCAAAAATAAAATGTTTTACTCGAAATATAATTATAAGAAGCATCAATCTAACGAAAGAAGAAAATAAAAAGGAGAAAAAAGAAAGAAGGCACAGCGTCTTGATGTCTCGCTCCGCTCGTCGTTCTTCCGTTGCAATCCCATCATCCTTGCAACATTACCGGCATACACTAAAGGCCCGTTTGCACACTTGCACTAGCTTACGACCCAGTTCTTGCGATCTCTTACGACGAGAAAATACACTGGTAAGCTGGCACCACCTATGATGGGACTCTGGAATCGCATTTCACCAGTGCAAAGGTTTTGTTTATTTGCGAGATGATATCTATGGGAAATGGTCGTTTATAACATTCTCAAGGTTTTCGAGCCAAGAAAGAAAGAATGATGCACGACAAAAAAGGGAAAAACATATACAAAATTGCCAAGTGTTCCGCAGCTATGCGATATGGAACCGGCGTGTCCACTCATCGTAGGAGATCTTAAAGGCCAAACTAGAGAATCATCTTCTGCCGGGAAGAAAAACCGGTTCACCTTTCCTGCCCTGCACTCCCATTCGCGCTCTTTTCCGCTCCTCTCCCCACAGGAGCGGGTCTTTGAGCTACTATCCGCAGAAAAGAGGAGGGTCTACCCTTTTCTTGAATGGGAAAGAGGAATTGAGGGAGAGTTTCTTTCTTCCTGGTTGCTCGTCGGCCTTTAAAGGGACGCTCAAGTGGATTCTGCGATCGTCTGTTTATGGGGATAACTCACTCTACGGGCTCTAAGCGTCCTGAAAACTCGAAGTCACACTAGTGGGAGGCCGATTTCCCGATTAAAAATATAATTGAAGATCCTGAAAAGACCCTGTGTCGGCAGCCTTGGAGCAGACACACGGTTGCGCCGTCAGATGGCATTTTCAAACAATTGTCGCTGTAACAAGTCTTCTACGCCCAAAGATTGGACGTTTTTGTCAAGGTATATTGCAGAACGCTTGCTAAAAAGAGCAATAATAGTACCGCTCAGAATCTCCACGTGATTGAATATTTCCATTGGTCAAAATGTATCCTTTATTCACGTAGTCCGTCCAACGTCCACTGACCTCTCCGTTGGCCCCACTGTCCAGGTCCTTGGCCGTGAACGTCCACACCACGGAGCCCTCCGGAGCGCCCTCCGACACCGAGAACATGACGGGGTCGTCTTCGAAGGTCGGGGCACAGTCGTTGACGTCCTCCACCTTGACCCTGACGTTGATGATGCTGCTCCGGGGTTCAGGGGCGCTGCCGTCCGCGGCCGTCACCTGGAGCGTGTACTCCGACGCCATCTCAAAGTCCACCGCCCGCGTGGTGTACAGCACACCCGACACCTTGCCTGCGGGTGAACGGGGCAAGGTTGCCTGACTTTTTCTGCACAACTCGAGAGCAGCATTAATCCCGCGTTGATAAAAATGTTACCGGTGAAACCCGTCATTCTCAGAACATCAAGGATCATACCGTGATGCAACATGCATAGCCCCAGCGCTTTTCGTGGCCAATAATTTTGATCATGAACATCTCCTTAACATGACTGGCTTCGCACCTTTACACAGAAAGAAGCTAATATTAGATATGCTGTTGTTTTTGTATGAAGTTGTTCATGGCGAGTTTGATACACCTTTGCTCCTTAATGACACTTCATACTGTGATGCACAAAAGTGAATTAGATCTTTCATTCGCTATAACACATTTGCAGCTTCTTCGTAATCTTAAAAAGAGTGACAGACCTATTTTGTCCCCTCTTAACGTTGAAAAGAGACTTGTCGGCAACTAATGGAATGCTTTTGGTTTATCCCGCTTTAGTATATTTCTTTTCAATGTTTTGAGTGTCGTGCATTGTGATTTTTATATTTTAGTTTTCTATAATGTGTACATTTCTATGGCTCAGAGCTGTTTCTATCTAGAGTAAAAGAAACAATAAACAATAAAAGGGAAGCTTCGAGCGCAACCTGCCACCGAACTATTGGGCACAAATTGTGCGTAGTCGTTGGACAAGGCACTCGAACACTTGAGCTTAAGACCAGGCCCGAGAATATATGATTGCAGTATGTTCCAGAGCTGCAAAACTTTCGCGCTAAGCAGCGCTTCCTGCCCCGGGAAAGTTTATGGCACAATCCCCACAGACCTTTCCTAAGCGGGCGTCGCCATCTTGAACAGAGGAACTTTTGGTGAGCGGGAAAACGTTGTTTTGATCTCGCCGACCCACTGGGTGGCGAGATCTGTCCCCCATCCTTGTTTTGTCTCTTCTGTATTTTTTTTTTGTTCTACACAGATCCAATCATTTTTGGGGAAGAGTATACAATAGCAGTCGCCTAATCTGAGAAACACCATAATCACAGTAAAGACCCAGAGAGCAAATGAGCTGTCACGAACCAACACTCAAAATGTTTTGAAAAACACTGGTCCCTGCTGAATGACAGCCGAATTTCAAAAGTGCGAACACAGTGCTTCATTTTCCAAACAGAAACAGAAATGAGCGGTAGTTACATAGAGCAACAGCGCAAAAATGAAAAGCCCTAAATATATACAAAAGTGTTAAGAAGCGAAGAAAAAACTGCTATACCCAAGAACACACCTAGGCATCTAATCTATTCCAGTCGGATATTGCATGCAGGAAAAAAAACATATTTGAAGGAGTCTGTTCATATTTTTTGTTAACCTGATCCAAATCGTCTTGCCTTTTTTTTCCGTTCCGCACACCGAATACGTGAAGTACATTGTTGGGAAGAATGGTAAGAACATATCCTAATGCATTTATGCCACCTCATGACACGTGTCACAGCAACACCATGTCGGCGCTCGCATAATTCGCTGTCATTATGTCGCCATTTTTGTTTTTGCACCGCCTCCTTACCGAAAATTTCCAGGATATAGATATGGTATATGGATATGGATTATATGGTATTATATGGATTATGGAACCAGAAATCTAATTGTAATTGTTTCTGGAAACCTAAAATCCAAATCGCAAACAAATAAATAATTCCTGAAAACCTGAGATCCAGATAGAATCCAGATAGATATCCAGTTCCATAATCTAGATAGCAAAACGTCATGCTGGGATTTTTCATTGGGTCCTGAGCAAAATCCTGAAGATTTTCGAGTCATTTTGCTTCTGCTCTCGACTTCGCTCCTTTGCCTTGTCCACACTCAGTCCACGACGAGCCACTTCGGCAAGCCGCAACTAAAAGTCGCGTCCTTCGAACCCGCCATGGGCTTTCCCAGGTCTAGCCGTACGGCGTGCAAGTTAGTCGTGCGCACGTGCTGGCACAACGGGATGTCGACTACGGCCAAGGCGAGAACGGCAGAGGACCTCTTTTTCGAACGCCCGCCACCCGCATGCGCTCGCTGCCTTTTGTTGTGCTCTGGCATCGGGTGCTCACTCGAAGCTCGTGAGACGCCGAAGCATTATCGAACGTAGAAAGGGGTGGAAAGCGTACGACCTTTAATTGACTGAAATTTGCCCCGTCGATAGATCAGCTGCTTTAGAGCCGTTGACCACGGAGACAATTATTGCTCTCATCTGTGGGTCGCCGTTATGAACCCAGCGTGATGGAAGGACATTTTTCTTTTCTAATAAACTCGGTGGCGGCTGAGAGCAGCCATGCGATTGATGACGTCACCAGGAGTTTTCGCAAAGGCCGACCATGCAATCTCCCGGGGAGGTTACGACTAACGGTCATCGCCGTAACAGGGTCTCCATCGCACGAAAGGTCACTGACCGATGTCGAACACGCCGTAGAGGTTTCCCCGACGATGGCGTAGGTGATGTGGCCGCTCTCGCCGGCGTCCTGGTCGACGGCGTTCACCACGCCCACCTGGCTCCCTACGGGGACGCCCTCTCGCACCTGGAAGCTCAGCGAGGACGTGAAGAAGGTGGGCTGGTTGTCGTTCAGGTCCAGCACATGCACCTTGAGGCTCAGCCGTGCCTCCATCGGGGGTGCCCCACCGTCCCGAGCGACCACCACCAGCGAGTAGTAGTCCTGCTGCTCGTGGTCCAGGACCGTGCGCGTGGTCACCACTCCCGGAGGTCCGGTGGATTGCGAAAGCCGGCGAGCCGTCGGCACGCTGTCCGCCTGGGGCGGCGGGAATGGGACGGGAAATGGCGGTTAATGGACGTACAGGTGCAACATAATTTGGAAACGCAAGGAGGAGTGGCAAAGCTCTGCATTAGCTGAGGTACAGTGTGTCCATGAAAAAAGTGTTTTTTTTTCAGAGTGAAAATGAACGATTCATTATCGCATGCTCAGTCTCCACACACACAAACACACACACACACACGCACAAATGCAGTGGTAGCGACTCGGACGAGAGGCCAAAATTTTAGAACTAAACCCCATTCGATTCTTTCAGCGTAGTGCTCAATAGTACATAGGGGTGTGCAGGCACTGCTTCAAATCGAAAACACTCAGTGTCATCCCTAG
Organism: Ixodes ricinus; assembly: GCA_037355805.1. Classification (NCBI taxonomy): domain Eukaryota; kingdom Metazoa; phylum Arthropoda; class Arachnida; order Ixodida; family Ixodidae; genus Ixodes; species Ixodes ricinus. The sequence goes on along the minus strand of JAZHYW010031896.1, from coordinate 11,298 downwards.
CTTCAATGATACAGGAGAGCTGGCATGTCGTGGCTTTCCCTCTTGCCATCTTGCCATGTGAAATCTATTTTTGATGCAGAGCTATTCATTTCACTATACACACAGCCCTACCAGGCTCGGAGTTTTCACCGCCACCCCTGGCACGATCTTGTCGCGGCGACATACTCCGACCATAGCTTTCGAATGGCCAGATGCTCAAGGTTTTTGCCCCCTTGCACTATCTCGTTGCGTGCAATTTACTTCGACAATAGCTTTAGAGTGACCCCATGCTCAAGGCTTTTCACCCCTTTTCATAATCTCGTTGTGGCAATATGCTTAGAACATAGTTTTCGAGAGGTTTTTTGTCCGCCATGCAAAATGTCGTTGCAGCAATATACTCTGACCGTAGCTTTTGAGTGATCACAGGCTCAAGGATTTTCGCCTACCATGTACAATCCAGTCGCAGCAATAAAATCTGACCATAGCTTTTCAGTGACTACAGGCTCAAGGTTTTTCGCTCACCATGCACAATCTCGTCGCAGCAATACACTCTGACCATACCTTTTGAGTGACCACAGGCTCGAAGTTTTTCGCCCACCATGCACAATCTCGTCACAGCAATATACTCTGACCATAGCTTTGAGTGACTACAGGCTCAAGGTTTTTCACCCACCTTGCACGATCTCGTACGAGACGTCAGCATTCTTTCCCTCGTCAGCGTCGACGGCCTGGACCTGGGCGAGCTCAGTGCCCACGGGCTGCTCCTCCCGGACCCCGACAAGCGTCTCAGCCGGCTCCACGAAGACCGGGGCGTTGTCGTTGACGTCGGCCACGACCACCTTCACGATGGCCCGGTGGAAGCGCGGGGCGTGCCCTGGTCGTGCACCTCGGCCGTCACCTCGTAGCTCGACTTGCTCTCCCGGTCCAGCAACACCTTGGTGAAGATCTCGCCTGCGGTGTTGGGAAGGGAGGGGACACCAAATTTTACGAGCATGTGTCAGGGACCTCTCAAAGGCAAACATCTCATATGTCTTTTTTTGCGATTAAGCTTTTAAGAAAACACCCAGAAATTTTGTCACCATAGAGCCCTTTGTTTGACGAGAACATTTGACTTGTCTGTGGCTGCTGCCAGAAGAAATGTGACGCAAAAGCGGTTGGAATCTTCTGCCTGCTGCTAATAGAACCCCTTCATCACAGTGCGGCGAAACTATTGATATTACGTCCGCAATGTGCCTCGTTATTGCGATATATTCGCCAGCGGAAGTCAGTTTCAATATTCTCAGCAAGCTATGGAACAAGACACATAACCCATGCGACAAATTTGTTTCGGTATGCTAGCCGTCGCAGCAGGAAGATGCCGTAGTGGCATGTGGAGACTTTGAGGGAAAGTAGATCCATGGTACCCGAAGGCAATGTCTGACGGACCAGTCTTCGCGATCATCAGAGAAGCTGGCCATCGGCAAGTGCTCCGCTGTTCCTTCTTAGATATGAACGTCGATACAGCCTGCATTTATGGTCCGTTGCAGGTTAAGGAAACCTGAGCAAGATCCTCCCACAAAGTGCTCCACCCTTTCAACTTTAGCAGAGTTACTGCTGAGGCAGGCAAGTGGAGAGGAGGAAACCACCAATCATAGTCAGCAGAGAGCATTGAAGGAGGAGCATGTCCACCTTTTCATAACTGGCAATAGACTAGCAGAGATAAGGTCCATATTTATAAACAAATGCATATAATTTGCACCAGTGTGTAAAACTTTTGAACAAACATTTTGGTCCAAAACAAAATGTGATATGCATTTAAAAATTTGGTATCTAGACATAAAGATTGCATTAAAAAAATGAAAATTAGAAAGAATATGCAGGCAGACAGGAAGTTAAAGAAAATGTGCCAGAACCGCCTCATTCCTCACTTCAGGAACCACTCACCGGTGACTGGGTTGATCTGGAAGCTCCCGTTGGCGTTCACCAGCGAGTAGCGCAGCGCGGCGTTGCTCCCAGCATCCTTGTCGTGCGCCGAGACGGTGCCTACGCGGCGCCTTTCTCGGCGTCCTCGGGCACGAAGAACTCGAAGGCGGGCTTCTCGAACATGGGGTCGTTGTCGTTGGCATCCAGGACCCTGACCTGGACCGTGGCGGTCGACGAGAGGGCGGGGCTCCCGTTGTCGACGACCTCCGACCGCTAGAGTGTGGTGGTCGGCGGTCTCTCGGTCCAGCTGCTCCTTGAGGTAGAGGAAGCCGTTGTTGGGGAAGATGCCAATTTCGAGGCCTGCTGCTGGCCAGGACCTTCCAGGAGCTTGAAGGTCAGGCGAGCATTGTTGCCGGTGTCCTTGTCTGTTGCACTGACCTGCAAGGTGCAAAGACGAATGTGACTTCAACGTGATTCCAAGCCGATAAAATGTAATTCTCACGTGAGTCCAGGCGCCCCGTTATTCGCTAAAACGTTGATTCGCTCAAATGTCGCTGTTCGCTAAAACGTCAATCGCTCATGTGATATGAACCCGAGCTACAGTTATGGCGCAGCGACATGAAAGCGTGGAATAGTAGTAGTAGTTGTGTTGAAGTGAAATTGGGGGAGGAAATAGAGTCAATCGTGTACGCACACTAGGTGCATTTGTCACTGACTCTGGGGATACTTAGTGAGATCGGTCTATTGACGTCGGCCATCCCCTTTGACCACAGTGCCATGAGAAGGACCGCTCACCTGGAGGAACTGCGAGTTGGCGGAGAGCGACTCGAGCACGTTGACCTTGTACTGGGGCCTCTCGAACGTCGGCGCGTTGTCGTTCACGTCCTGCACCTCGACGAGCAGCGTCATGTTGAGGAGAGCGGCGGCGACCCGCCGTCGGTGGCCGTCAGCACCAGCCTGTACTTCTGGCGGACCTCGTAGTCAAGACTCTGCCGAAGCATGAGGCTGCCACTCTTGGCGCCGACGTGGAAGGCGCCGTCTGTTCTCGGCCAGGGCGTAGCGTACGGCACCATTGCGGCCCCCATCGGCGTCCCGCGCGTGCGCCACGTACGTCGGCGTGTCCACCTCACGTTCTCCGGGATGCTGATCTTGAGGGACGGGCTCTCGAACGACGGCGCGTTGTCGTTAACGTCCCAGATGGTGACGTTCACCTGCGGCAACCCGACGGTTTTGAGACATCGTCAGCCAGAGAAACCTTCACGTTTGTCCTTCGGAGGCACCGAATCCAAGCTAGCAAAACAAAGCCAGTAATGCTCAGGTAATTTTCACGCAATTAAAAGAAAAACACGATTGAGGTTGCGGGGTAGCAGTGCTCAGCGCCACAACTTCGCAAGTGAAGTCGCACTATGTGAACCAGGCTTCTCAGCGGACGAATCTCGCTCAGTGCTGAGTAACTTCGTAGCAAAACAGGTGATTCGGTTGACCCACGTGCTCATATATAGGCCAATTTGACGGTCAATATCTAGACAAATCGAACACAGATTACGAAGATTGAACGTCACCTGGTCTTTTATTGAAACGGCAACTTTGGAAATAGGTGGCGGAAGCTGGCGCCTCGATTTCAAGAATTAGTCGTATGCATCTATCTGTCGATGCGCAATCGATTTTGGCTGTAACGTAACTTCAGAGCAGCGAACTCGTAACCCTGTAAAGGTTTTCGTTTCGCTCATTAGCGCTAGTTTTCACGTGATTTTGTGATTGATTGAACATTGATCTGAAAATTCAGACGCTGAAATCGGGCAGCGAAGCAAAACTATATTTAAAAAAAGTTATAAAGAAACCTCCACTCGCTCTGGTATTCTCCTAATAATAGAGACCGTTTCCTCCTACGCTACGCATTGAGCAACGAAGGCGCCGATAAGCGAGCACATGAAGCTAGCCTCGAGGGCAGAGCTCCGGATCTCCTATTGGGCCTCTGAAGAGCGCTTCAACGAAAACTCGCTAATGTCTTACTCCTAATGGTGTTTAAAAGTGGCCCACACCGCTTTAAAAGCAAGTTTGGAACGAAATGTTTTAGAAAACTTAGTTCATGCAGTTACCATACACATCTCGGGGGAAAAAACGAAAGCACCATTGAAGTATGCTTTATGAACGACATTACAGTACAATTGCAACATAAACGATATGTGATATTTTTATATGAATACTAAATAGGACGAAATACCATCAATAATCGTTTCAAGCGTTAGGATTTTTTTAGACAGTGAAGTTCGTTAGTAAATTTCAATTTACTTTACAGATGAGGCAAATTATTGAACAACACCGATGAGATCTGAACTCATGGAACCAAGAAAAATCATGTCAAAGCATTTACGTCTGTCCTTTGCAAGAGAAAGAGAGCGAGAGAGAGATGTGAATTTAACATACATAGCAGGGCGGGACTTACCTACATGTCAGAGCTGCGTAACACACAGTAACATTTTCAGGGTGTTTCTGAACGTTTTTCAAATGCAAAAAGAAATAGAATTGTATAAATTATTTAGTGAATTAAGAGCAATGAAAGAAACTTTTGAAAAAGGTGTCTCCAAGTGAAACATTCACATACTCAAATTTCATGAGTGTAGGTTTCAGGAGAAACATCTAAGCCTAAAAAAATCTGTTCCTTCTTTTTTTTTAACGCACACGAGGAAAGAAAATGAAAGACCTTTGCAATTTTCTGTAGCGCCGAATTATAGCGCAGCCCTTGAGGAGGAGGAGGCGGGGAGGCTAGGGAGGGAAGGTATGCCCTCTCTCCTTACCCGCTAAATTTAGCGGGAAATTTTTCCGCTTAGATTTAACGGAAAAATTTTACCCTCTGACGTCACACGCGAGCGTCACGTGCGACGCCGCATGAACGTCACAAGTGACGTCACGAGGGTAAATTAAGCGGCAATATTTTTCCGCCATATTTAGCGGAAAAAATTTCCCCGCTAAATGTAGCGGAATATTGGCAATGTTAGATGCAAGTGACGTCACACGTCACGTCATAGTCAGGTGTTTTCCTATAATGACGTCACACGTGACGTCACGAAGGTAACGTCGTGACGCTAATCTCATGACCCTCGTAAGGGTAACCCTCGTAACCCTCGTGAGGGTAACCTCGTAACCCTCACGAGGGTAACCCTCGGTCGTCACACATGACGTCACGTGTGACGTCATTATGGGAAACGCCCCACAGTGCAACGCGTGGTTACGCCGCCGCCGACGGCGACGCCGCCGCTCAAGTAGGAAACGGACGCCTAAGAGCTGCACTCTAAATTGGTAAAAACCGCCTGGTTTAAGCTCCTACTCAGACATGGCAAAATAAAAAGCAAAAAATTAAAAGCTTCTGTGAGGTGAACACCCAAACAAATGCGTATCCTGAGCATGTCTGGTACCACCTGGAAGTACCAGCGTCAACCAGACGAGTTTTGTTGTTGTTGTTGTTGTTGTTTTCATTTTCCTCTTTTGCACAGAAAAAAGACGATATTTTAGGTTTGAATTTGCTCCATGACAAAGTAAATCGGAGACTGCAAAAAATATTATGACGGACAAATACACACACCGTCTGGTTCGCTGATTTTATTTTTTCCAGTCTCAATCTGTTTATTCTTTGTTTGCCTCTTTTTTTGGTTATAAAGTTAGTTCACCAGCTCGCCTGCATATTTTCACTTTTTTCATTAAATTCGCTTTTTTAAACCCACACTCACGAAATTTGAGTTTGCAAATGCATTCGCTATGGAAGGCTTTGTAGAAAGTTCCAATGCACTCCATTCGCTGGTGCATGTATACTAATATTTTTTACGACCAAATAGCACTCAGAAACAGCCCGAGAGAAGAAAACAAGAGTGCAAGGAAGGAGCTCGAGCACCGCGCGCACAAGTTAACGGAATAACATATCTGTAATTCAATAGAGAGTTTTTAGTAGACCGTCCCGATACCTCCGATAGCCCCGATAATGATACTATGCATGCACAAGGGAAGCGGTGGCGGAGTATCGGGTATCGTTATCGGAGTCATGGGAACGATCTACTAAAACTCTCTAATGAACCCTACATTCTCTCTCTCCTCTCGCCATCTACAAAAAAAGGAAAAAGAAAGAGCAGAGTCTACAACGTTGGATGTTACGAACTTGAGTGTGTCCGTAGGATGGCGGGTGGCCACTGGTTGCCTGGACGTTGAGCAGCAGAAAAGGATGGAGCTCGTGGTCTAGTGGTCGCTGCACCGTGATGCTTCCCATGAGGGCGTGGATGGAGAAGTACCTCCGGGATCTTCCAGAGTAGATGGAGTACCGTAGACCGTTGGCTCCTGCACCGTGCCACGCGCACCATCAGTGTCGCATACTCGAAGACACAGAAGGGCTTTGCCAATGTAGCAAAAGCCCTTCTGTGTCTAAATAGCAAGTAATGATCTCGAACAGTTATGTGCTGAGTCAGGCACGTAACCAGGATTTTGTTTCGCGGGGGGGGGGGGGGGTGGAGCGCCCATGACAAAATGCTGTATGAGGGGAGGGGGAGACGAGGTCCCGGCAAAATGGATGGTTTAGGGGGGTCCCGGGCCCCATGGGCCGCCCCCTGGCTACGTGCCTGTGCTGAGTAAACTGCAGACCCTTCGAGGTGCCTTGTTTTATGTCTAGGATAATTTCACCAACGTAGAAGTTTGAACCAGTTGGTATTTTATGATTAAAAATTAAAAACAGCGTGAAAACATTGCAAAGCGCCTTGTTCGTCTACCTTCTCGTTCTTGTCCGTGTCTTTGCGCTGTTTTTAATTTTTAATAATTTCACCAGTCACTCTATTTGTAGGGCCGACAGGCTCTCCTACAAGATAGCCCAGGCTTGTGCTACCTCGCTGAATTAAGACACAGCGCCCAGATTGAGGACAGGTCAGTCTGTGGGTCCATGTGCTCGCTGAGTGAGGGAAGCTTTTGTGGCTTCGCAAGCAACACAAGATGCGTGCAGTGCTAGGTGCACAACGCACAGCATTGGCAAAATTCTCTTAAAGAGCCCCTGAAAAGAAGAAAAAAGTTTCAAACAGTCGGTTTTGGACACGCGTGTCACAAAATTAATTTTACGGGGAAGAAAAAAATTAACACCAATATTGACGGCGCGAGACGCGATTTGGTGGGTAGTCAGCTCTTTCCAATTTCTTTCTCTCTCGGCACTTCAAACGCCGGGAGGAGAGGTAGATCGGCTTCGCCTTCACGTTGAGGTGGAAAGACCGAATGACCATCTCTTTGAGCGAATGACCATTGCGTGACGTCATGGACTTTGCACGCAGAATTTCAAATAAATCTCTCACCGTCAGTATTGCACTCTAAACTTTGTTTGCCCGTAAAATTCCTTTTTACACGGGTATCCCAACCAAAATGTTTAAAAAAATGTTTTTTTTTCTTTTTAGGGAGCTTTTTAAGGGACACTGACCCCTCCCCCAAAAAAAATGTTTTTATCTTTTGCCAGGCGAGCTATTATCGTGTCAGAAGACTGCCCAATCAATATTTTGCTACAGCATGACATATATTTTTAACAAAGTAATAAAACGCTCCTGCTCGAAACCGAAACCCAAACTGGATTGGGGAGGGGAAAATATATAGAGAAAGTTACCAAACTGTGCAACATGCAATATCCTTTTTTTTTTTTTTTAATCATCGTTTTTACAAACGTTTACATGCCACGAAAATGGGTATCCTATTTTCGTCTATTTTTAGCATGAAGTGAGTGCCTTCAATGACCAACGACTTTGATTATCATTGATGGTTGTGTCTAAACCATACAAAAAGGCACGTGACAACGGAGAAGAGAGTGAGCGCGACTCAAACCGGTTAGTTCTCGATCGTCTGTTTTCGGGCTGAAAGAAAACTAATTTCGGGCCGCAATTTGTGTTCTGAGTAGTTCGGGCTCTCATATGTTCAGCACAAATAAAACCACGGAGAGCATAAATACCCTGCCAGTGTCCCTTTAAACGTGCTGTTTAAGAACAAGTCCGCGTTCATAGACCGCATGCGCAGAAACCGGCTTCGCGTTCAGCATCTGCACAAGCGCCCTGCGCGAATACACCAGCTCCGCTGCAACGGCCTATCGTCGCAGCCGTGCGTTGGTGCGCATCACCTTTGGCCAAGTGCCTGCGCCCACGTCTTCCAGACCGCGACGCATAAGGCTCGATAGTACCCTAGAATTGCGGCGGCAACCAGGGCTCACCTCGGTCGCTGCTCTTGGCGACGACGGTGCCGATGACGGTGCGTGCCGTGGCGTCTTCTCTGACCTGGAAGCCGTACCGGGCTTGCTGGAAGATAGGCGGTTGCTGCTGAGGACCCAGCACGCTGATGTAGACGTGCGCATCGCTCTGCGAGGTCAGGCCAGCGCCGTCCTCGGCCGCGATGGTCAGGTGGTGCAGCGGCGTGTCTTTGGTCAGGCGGCCAACCACTGAAGAGCTCGCCTGCAGGCAGGAGGACACGCTCATTATGGTTCTTCTCTAAGAAATTAAAACAGTCAGGTTCGTTATTGCGGGATGTTCGTTGATGAACGCCAGGTGGGCAGTCGTAAGACTATAGCTCCCTAATGTAGATATCAATGATGAACTGAGCTGAACCTGCATTACTTCAATACAGTTTATTTTATTTGTATATTAAAATTTTAGTTTCTAGTAAATGAAGTAAAAAAAATGCTTGCAATGCAGTTGTAACCGCTTGTCACTGTCAGTCGAGCATCTCAACGCTCGAGGAGAGTGAAGCGGAGGGTGTGAGAAAAGGTCAAATTTAAGCAGCCCTTCAATTTGTTACAACGCTCTTCTGCAATTTAAATTTTAGTACAGACAGTCTGGGTGGCTCAAGCTGCCAACCAAATCGAAGGGTACAGCTGGATGCATCCATCCGTGTAACGCGCAGGTCAACGAGTCCGCAATGCATTGTAGAGGCTGTTTTCTTTCCTTTTTACTATTTTTTCTCCGCCAACCGACCTTAGCATGCACGTACATCATGCACCCACTGTCATTGTAAGACCTACCGGTTTTACGAACAAAATAAAGTATCTTCGCTTTTGATAACCTTCTCGTTGGACGAGGAAAAAGACGCGCGCGAAAATTCGTCGTTGGATGTTTGGACAGTGTGAAATTTGTCTTCCATATTTTTTTTGGCGACACTATTACACGTTGTATATATAAGGAAGAGTGGAGTACGCCATGTATCCCGCAGTATTGATACGTGTCGCACGCCGGTACGATGCCCATCCAGATCAACACCACCGTAGAATAACTCAGAACCCGCGCACTAGACTCGTGACGTCACCACATTGAGATCGAGCGCACATACAGATCGGACACGATAGCTGAGAAAGCGTCCGGTTGGGCCTCGCGTCCAATCAACGCACTGAAGGACGCTCGGCACCTGGCTGCGGGTCCAATCGCAGAGTTGGCGCGACATACGACTGCGATGACGTCCCACGAAGAAAGAGGTGGGTGTTCGCGGGCTCGGTTATTCTAGGTGACGTTATCTATATCGAAACAGGCAGGGTGCACACCGGGCCCAGAACCCTGGCTTCAGCAGCGGTGACAGCACGTCGTCTGCTTGTTTGCGCAGAAGTCGTGGTGACGTCAGAACGATGCCGAGCTCTCATTGGCTCTGACTGATAGTGGGTAGACCTTAAGCGAAGCTGCCTTAAGGCCTACCCCTTATCCTTCCATCGGAACCAATCAGAGCTCGGCGTGCTGACGTCACCACGACCCTGCAAAAGAAGCAGACGAACTCGCGCTCTGGTCACGAATATCAGCAAGCAAAAAATACAAAAACAGGAAGAAACAAGAACCGTTAGCGCCACCCAATCTGTTGCTGGAGAGTCGCGACGACGTCACGATGGCATGATATCATGACGGAGATAAGGTCTTAGCGCAGCCGAACGCTACGATCCGGGGGAGCGAATCAAAGAAGCGGCAGAAGTGCATGGTCAGGGCCCTCGTTTTTCACCGGTGCCCGAGTCCACCCTGAAGAGTCCTCTGGCGTTGCCGCTAACGATGCGGTACTTGACGTGGCCGAAGACGCCCGAGTCCATGTCGCTGGCCACCACGACGACGACGGGCGTGGACACCGTGTCGTACTCCCGCAGGCTCACGTTGTACTCGCGCGGGTAGAACACGGGCCGGTTGTCGTTCACGTCCACCACGTACACCTTCACCATGGCCATCGTGCTCAGGCCTCCTGCGAGGGACGGAACGCTGCCGGGTCAGTCTCCGGGAGCGTAACACCCTTAAAGCCGAAGTCACACCGTACTAGTACGTCATACAAAAGACAGTCTGTCATGGGGTCTTTAATGACGTCATACAAAAACTGTCTGCAGAGATGTTCTAATGAAGAGCTTCAAAGGAGCGTGTCCGCAGACGAAAGGCCCTTCCTTTCGTATGACGTACGAAAAGTCTGACTGTGAACATCGACTCGCCCCCAACGAAAACATTTATTTTTAAGTGCCAGGATAGAACAGATTTGTCACCGAGCGAACTCCCCCGATAAATGAACGTTTTTAACCTAATATTTGTACCAAGAAGGAACAACCACCGAGAAAGCAACATTATTAACGCGATACTCTGCCACAAAACGAACTTCACCAAAAACTATTTTAGGCCAAACTGTGTTAGCAAATAAAATACCCCGAAAAAGGAACATTATTAGCGCAGTTTCTGTCACAAAATAAAATATCCCCGAAAAACAAACATTTTTAGCGCTATATTGGCCACGAAACAAACTTTCACCACAAAATATTTTAGCACGAAATATTTACGAAATGAAATACCCTCATAAACCAAACATTAGTGCAATATGTGATACAAAACGAACTTACACCAGAAAACAGCTTAGCCCAAAATTTGTTAGAAAATAAGATACCACCAAAAAACAAACGTTATTAAGCAATATTTGCCGAAAAAAAAATCTTCCACTAAAAAACATATTTCAGCCGAAACTTCGCCACAAAATTAAATACCCCGATAAACAAACATTATTAACGCAATATCTGCTACAAAACGAGCTTCCACCTAAAAATATTTAGCCCAACATTAGCAACAAAAAAAAAAATTAACTGCTCCCGCATCTTCGTTGCCAGCTATTAACATGTTTTGGGGAAGGGACTCCCCAATACAAACGTTTTAGCGCACTATTTTCACGAAATGAACTTCCGCCTATAAACCAAAATTTCAAAAGCAAGATGTGCCATAAAAAAAATTGCGGTGGCTTAGCTCGGCTATGCCAGGATATACGTAGCGTGAGCTTATGCGCACAAAATGAGAGTCGCTATCAAGCGGCTCCGGTGCAGCGTCAGACTTGGCTGACTGCGCAACGGAGGCGCACAGCTGGGCACGCGGCGGCGCCAGTGCGTCTGCCGTGGCTATGATGTCACTCCTCTGGAATGCGCAGACC
>JAZHYW010031892.1:0-17550 GCA_037355805.1 Ixodes ricinus | reverse complement strand
CTCCGCCGAACGGTAGCGCTAGAGGTCCGAACCAAATGCCAAAGTTTTAGCACGAACCGCTATGGAAAATGGGGCCCATTTTCGCCCGGTTTCGGTTTCTGGCGCCATAGAGCACCATGTATTCTAGAGTCGAAATGCAATTCTTTATGACGTTTTCAGAAAATCATTTATAACTTTTAAATAAAATATCGGTTCGCGCTGAAAATTTGGCATCTAATCCTGTCTGGTTCTGGTTCCAGAGCTCTGCCTGGTTCGGACCTCTGGCCCCATGTGCTACCTTCGGGTGGGGTGAGGAATGAGCATGCAGTCGAATGAGCGTTCGATGGTGCGAATGACGGCGAATAGCGCCATTCGCGCGTGTCGACGTTTTTGCATAGAGATCGCGTTTTAGCGAATAATGGGTGCGCGCGCTGCTTTCACGTTTCACGCCGCTTCGCGGCGGCTGTCTGCACGTCGATCGGCGACGCTCTTTTTCTGCATTGCATTCGATTGTGTGCAGAGAAGAGAGCTTTCGAGGGGTTTGTGGTTCGTGTTATCATATGTAGTGTTTAAAAGCGCTTTCAGTTTCAACCAATCGTGAGCCGTGAGCTACATAAAGCACAACGTCATGAATTTGGGGGAATTAGTGCTGAATAATAGCCTAGCTTGGTTTGATGGTCAACTATCTTCGTTAAAAATTATTAATAACCATAAATGGCAATTTCTTCTTACCCGCCTCCCCCGTCCCCCGTTCCGGGGCCGTAAACCGGGGGGGGGGGGTTAGGGGGTTCTGACCCCCCCGAAAAAATATTATATAGTATAGTGCGTGGTACTATGGTCGGTGCATTTACGGCCGGCCGATTTTAATCTCCACCCTGCGCACGCGCCAGTGGCGCCGGTCGGCTACCGGGTAACAAACCGGAACCGGTCTCTCCGGTTTGCTGCTGACTCTCCATTATATGCCGCTGATGCACATCATTCATAGGCGAAAATAAGACTAATGAGACATTTTCAAAATGGCCGCCGTTGTCCCCGAAACCCCCCCCCCGCCTTTTTCTGCGGTACGGCCCCTGCCCCGTTCCACCCTTGAATGGGACCACAGAGTTTGGAATGGGACCGGTGTCTTGCGCCGCCTAGTGCATTGTTTATGCCAAGTGACCTGCACCCAGGGGATTTGCACGGAATGAAGAGGACAAGCGGATGCGTTCTGGCAGGTGTTAGGCGTTCCTGCGGTTCCTGTACGGCCGTGACAGCCGTGACGCCGTGATTCGTGCAACAACTGTGTGGCCTGTGTGTGTGACCAGCTGGTACAACTTTCGCGCCGTAGTCACCGTAGTCCGCAGTGGTGCCGCGATTGCCAAAGCGAGTGCGTTGCAGCCGGGGTTGCGATGCTGCCTGCGTACTGCAGTGACATCTCGCCTCGAGTGGCGTCACAGCGCTTCTAGAAATGACCCAGGGGTGTGGAGTGATGAACTGCAGGAACAAGGCGAGAGGCGGCAGCGGCGTGCGTTTTTTCGCTTCCCGTGCGAACGGAACCACAAACGGAAGAGAAGCCTGTGGATCGCTGCTGTTGCTGCTGTGAACCGCACGAAGGCCGACGGCACGCCGTGGGTGCCATCGTCCAACTCTCGAGTTTGCAGCGCGCACTTTCACACAGGTAACCTAAAAATACAGGCAGAAAGCACACAGATTCTGAGGTTTAACAGGAGAGGACCTGAGGAAAAACTCTACGGCGGAGGGATGGAAATGTCTCTTGACTGAGAGACGCCAAACTAATGCTCGATGCAAAGGTATAATCATTACCGTCCACCCATCCATACATTATCTGCTCAAGTTGATGCGGCACCTCGCATTGCATCACGATTCGTGGTCCTGACAATATTCGCACAATGTTAGAAAGATGCGAGGAACTGGTGATCTCTCTTCGTCATAGTCTAGTAGTTCATGAGAGGATAGAGTCGGGTGGCAGGGTCATACCATCAGCCTTTCGTTTGCTTTCAGTGGTGTCTTATGGTTTTGCTTCGTTTGTTTTATGTTATCGTACATTGAAGAAGGTTTTCCTGTCTCATAACACGCGTGGTGTTCGCAGCGTGACACATACAATTCATAGATTTAACGTACTAGCTTGTCGCCTGCAAACCAGCTATCTTGGCGTACAGGGACTCTAAATGCACGCTCCAAAGCTGACGGCCTTTCAAGTTATGAAAGTATCATGTAAGCATAGATGCGTCGTCTGCGTTTGTACCAAACGGGGCATTGAATTTCCCTACATCTCCCCTTAGTCTAATTGTATGCTTTACTGTTTGGAACCAAAATGTTCTATTCACTTTCTGCGCCCATTACTTCGTGAGCACCCGTTTATATGCTGCCGTCAAACAGTGTGGCGTGACGTTTCTCCCTCTCTTCTCTTTTAAGGCCAGCCGTCGCGGTATTCCACGCACCCGGATCACGTGCCATCAATCTTCAACGATCAGCCACCTCGGAATAAGACGCGCAGTCAAAAGCGGCCAACCTTCGTAGAAAGCGGGGTGAGTTCCATGCAGCACGAAGACGTAGTCATCCGTTCTTTAGGATAAAAGCCAGATTGGAAAGGTAGCTGCATGTTTGATCATAGAGCACCTAATTAGGGAACTTATACGACCACTGTTTTGATTGATCCAGTTTTGTTAACTTCTCGCTATTCTATTAACTTCTGCTATTAGTGGCACTAGGCTGATCACAACCTTCAGTTGTCGTCAACTTAGTGCCACTAAATAAGCTACTTTTCAGAGTAACGACACTTCTGCCATCTCGGTGCTTAAAATCACGTTCTGCGAATTATCTGAAGCATGATCTTAAATGGCAGGAAAGGGTTTTCTGTCTTTCAGAAATGTTAAAACAGTTCGCGACAGGGCAAAACGGTGTTGCCCGAGCTTTTCAACACCAGTCTAAAGCTCAGGAAGTCGAATCGCAACAATAGCCAATAGACCTTATTCATTGTTAGCGCCATCTCTCGGAGGCCCGGCGCCACCTTTGCAGCTTCTCCAGCGTCCCCGCCGCAGTATGAACCCCACACACCCTGCATTGGCGTCACATGGGGTGAGGAGGTGGCAGGTGGGGGAGCGGCTGACTGCCCTGCGGTGCAGTGCTCGGAGGGTTGCAGCTGGGCAGTGAAAAGAAGGGGGGGGGGGTTTCGCTGCGGGCCACCGCCCCGGGTGCCGGCGACCCTAGTGACACCACTGGCTCCCGCAAAGCAACCGGCGTGTGTTCGTTTTTGTTGTGTATGATGGTGCCAGCCTTTCGAGAAGTTGTGAATAGGGATGTCGTCAAGTTGGACTTTTTCAAACTTTCAATGTGATGTTCGACTGAAGTTTCTTTCAAAATTATTTGTTCCCCAAAGTTCGAAATATTTGTGTAGAAGCTAGGCAACACTGTCCATAGGTCTGACTTCTAACTTTTGTGAAAGTTCAAAGGTTCTTGTCGAACCTCTCAAAATCGAGGTTCGACAAAAATTTGCGAGACCCCTAGTAATGAATAGTATCAAGCTGAAGTTTGTCTTTGGTGGTTTCTTATTTTTTCTTTATATAAAGGAGCTTCATACCAGCACCAGAGCAGGCCCATTCACACATTTGTTTAAGAATCATACGTTAACTAGCCCCATCAGTGGATTATGCCTGTTTGCCCAAGAACGATCATCCTTAAAGGGGTACGGAAACCAAATTCTGGAGCTCATTTCTTTGCTTAAACATGAAGTGGGTTAAAGCAGAACTTCACCAACACCAATATTTCGTAGGATAACGCAAGAAAACATGTTTTAAACTGAATAAAACGATGACCAAAAACCTCAGTGGATGTCTGTGAAGCTTCGATGGAATGTCTTGACGACAACATGTTAGTAGAGCAGCACCACAAGGGAAGTACGCTCACTCATAGAGATTACTTAGGCCTGAACATAGTACCGAGGCGCTTTGGTGAAGAAAGTAACAGCAGAGTTTGCCACCATTCGTTTTTAGTATCGGGTAATTTTTCTGGCAACGCTTGTTTGTGTTGGTTTAGGGATTGTGTACGTTCAATGTAATATCAATGCCACAAAATGTCTTTTTAAACAGACTTTTAAACAATTTGGTTCGGCATTGAGTATCTCCTAACAACTGCTCTAACTCGACATCTGTTGGCGTATTGTCATGTCAGAATGAAATGGACATACTAAAAAAGTGTATGTACCCATGTTGGCGAAAGCAATTCATATGGCGTTTATTTGAGCTCTATAACACAAGAAAGGAGATATAGAATCGAGGAGAGAGTCCCTTTTGACGAGAGTGTTCGCCACCTCTTCATCTGAAAACAAGCTAGGGACGAGGGGAAAGACTGACCTTCTTACCCCAAAATAGAGGTCATAGTTCAAACTAGTCATACGAGAGGGTCCACAAAGGTCGTGTGGGCATATTCCATTCAACAAGCCAGCCGATTGTGTGTGCAGATGGTCTTGTCCCGGGTCGTCAGCGCAATGTTGCGTCAGAGTGTCTTGCTAAGCCTAGCGTTCCTAGATATAGTCCTTGGTGGTCGCTTGGTTGGTGGGATCGTTGTCGTTGTAGCTTTTTCGGGTATCCATGGTTCCAGCGTTTGTCTCCTCCATGGCATTTAGTTTCAAGTACTTTTTTTTTCTCTTGCTGCTTGAAGTGAGGACGCACACAAAGACGCGACAATGTAAGTGAGTGATGTGGCCGGCGATGTGAATTTGATAATAAAACGTGCATAAACCTCTGAAGCTGTACGTCGTAAGCGTAGTCAGAGGATTTCATTGTAGCTTACGAAAAACTTGCGAGAATTTCGCTTTATGAGTACGAATTTCTCGTTAGGTTTTGTCGTATGATCGTTTTGTGAATAAGCTCTGTTACGTGTTGCAGACGATGAAGACAAGGCAGACGGGTCATACAAATATGACTAGGCCAAATCGCTTTTCGGCCATCATGGCCACTGGTGATGTAGCGGCGTCTTCGTCCCACCGCTCTTCTCGCGTTGGTCGGCCATTGCACACTCGAGGCAGCATCGCCGGCTCTGCGATATGCTACAGCCCTCGGGTACTTCAACTAAGCGAGATTGTAACGCGTTGATGCCTCCAAGTGGCAAAGCTTGTAACTATGGTACGCTTGGCCCTTCAGGGCATGGTGACGTCAAGGCCACGCCGGACTTGCTGGATCTCCCGAGATGCATCGCTGGCTGATTTTGAAGCCCTCGCTGAAATCCCGTCGTTTAGAACAAAACTTATAGACATCCGCTTAAAATGCAACCATGCAATTATCAATTACAGGTTTAGCTGATCCCATTCTACTTATTTCTTGCTGTGTTCTGTATATTTCAAGTTTCAATTCAGTATCCCTTCAAAGATGGCATCCGAAGGAAGGTTGTCACCACGTCCAACAGATGGTGGGCGAATCTGCCTAAGCTCTATTGCCCCACTCTACACTAAGCACCAAGATGGTGGCACCAGCAAGAAAACCAGGGAATCAAGTGCCAGTACTTCGTCTAGGCATAGCCTATTTAGTGACTTGAAAAGAAAGGTACGCATAGCCGGCTGCTGCGCAAGTCAAGGGAATGCGCAAACGTTTGCTGACGCTCAAAATTTGCTTTAAAAAAATAGTTAGAGACCGGATGTAGCATGTAGGATATCGAGTGCACAGAACCACTTTAATTAGGTCGCTCGGTCGATGTCGCGGTTCGTTTGGTGTAACAGTCGTTTTATGTTGTATATATCCAACTATGCAGGCACCAGTCATGCGGCTGTACCAACTGACAACAGGCTACATAACGGTGCGTAGCACACAGCTACAATAAAATGTTTCCTTGCTTCGGATATTTCCTAGGAGAACTAATTTTCAATATTTTTTAGCAGGTCAGCAAGAGCCCGTGCATTCAGTGGCAGACTCTGGTGAGTGTGTCTGCAATGGGAATGCAGTCTATCCAGTGTCGCAGGGTAACATTGGGTCCATCAGGCCAATTGATTTCCGTTCACTCAGCACTACTAACCTTATCGATTCAGCTCGGCACATATCTTCTGGTCGAGTTGGCCAAATTAGAATAAAATCTCTTTTTACTGTAGGGCTTGCGAGTATTATTTCTAGATATATAGGATAGGTGAAAGCTTCATTTCAATGCCTCTAAATGTTATGCTCCGATGCACACTACTCTTGGAAACACCGTTTGTGTGAAGCAGAAGTGGTAGTTTACACTTATTTATGAACTATTTTCATTAATTAGTCAATGCAGGGATTCTCAAACTTTTTAATCTCAAAGAACACCTATCTCTGATGGAGGGCCGAGGAACTCCTCCTAATCTTTGCATTGATGCAATAAAGCAGCACAGAAGCCAGTTGACCTTGTAGACAATAATGCACGTACAGGGGTTGTGTTTGACTCGTAGTAATGCATCAGTGGATGGCTCCAATCCACTAAAACTGAACTTAAACTGGAAAGGAACTCTTTGGGGCAGGGATGATCGAGGAAATCGGGGAGCTTGGGGAACACCCCGACTCCACTCTGGGAAACCTCTGGGTCCCTAGGAATCCAGTTTGAGAACCTGAGTTTATACGTACATTAGTTGATCAACCAGCAAACATTTTCTTTTTTATCTGCTATCACTTTGTCATGGGGAACAGAAAAGATTGTAGCTCTGCAGAAGTCGACCACTGTATCGTCAGGATTATCCTGACATCAATTTGGCAAACCGAGTGGTAATACTTTGAGAAAGTTTGCAAGTTATTATAGACACCCGTGAAAAGTTTGCAAAAAGAAACCTTCGATTTGGCAAGGTCCACTGCGGACAGGAGCTATGTCTCTGTGAAGATTAGTTGCTTTTTCCCATCTGAATGGCTATTTTGAGCTAGAAAGTGGCCCGGGGAACATAGTTTCTGAGCTACTTTATGCTCACTTGTGTCATTCTAGCTAGATTAAAATAGCTGAACGAGTGTGTCTTAATTCTTTTCATTACTGCATCAAAGAGTGCCTCAAGCATTTGTGACTACCTCCATTGGGGTTGTTTTTATTTTTGTCTTTTGTAATATTCACACAAAGATGTGTGTTTGTGCAGGTGATGGAGGTGCGCGCCTGGAGGAGATATGCTGCCCATTGGAAAGCACGACAGACAGCCTCTTCAGATGCTGTTTCTGCACCCATGTCACCGGGGATCAGCGTGGAATTGTCAACCACCTTATCATCCACGGTGATGAAGAGCAAAGTCGGAAGTCTTCCTCTGCAATGCAAGACTTGATACGTCGCACAATGATTTGTGGGGAAAAAGTCTTTTGGGTGCCGACTATGTCCAGCTGCATTCAGCAGACCGTTTGACCTGGGCACTCACGTTTGAGCGCACTCGGGTGAAAAACCTTACAAATGCAGCGAATGTCCCGAAGCACTTGCTCAAAATAACCTGCTGGCCACCCACATCCGAACCCACACGATTGGAAAACATTACAAATGTCAGGAATGTCTGAAAGCGTTTTCACGAAGTAGTTAATCTGACTTCCCACATGCGAACCCACAGAGGTTCGAATCGAAAACCTTACAGATGCAAGTAGTGCCCCATAAGCCCTTGCTTGGAATGGCGTTCTGGTAGTTTGCACCCAAAAGCATCGGAGCTAATTGGCCGTTCAGGCCTGCCAGCTGTCTGAAGTCTTTCGTTCGACACGTTGACTGGCTCGCACATGAATGAACACGGGGAAAGGCCTTACAGATGCTAGCAGTGTTCCAAAGCCTATACCCAGATAGCACTTCTTACTCAGCATCAAATGCACATGGGCAAGAGAATAGACCTTGTGATACACTCCAGCTCCAGCCACATTCAAGTGCACATGCGAGACATTACGGACACCAAAATAAATAGCAAGGCAAAAAAATGAAAGCATTTGGGGTGTCAGTGTCCAGCGTCCCTTTAATATATGGAACACACCGAACACCACTGCAGCAATATTTTGAACACAAAGTATTCAACGAGACCCAGTTGTTTTCCCAATTTACAATACTGAGAAGAAGGAAACAGATGGTGCTATTATACTGAGATTTTTATTTAACTCCAATAGACCACCGGACGGTTATCTTGCAGCGTGGCGAAATTGCGTTGTTTGCATAGCGTTGCAGAGGCTGGCGGCAGCGTGCTGAGCAGCACGTTTTCTACTCGTTCATCGTCATTCGCCGAAGAAGTCTTTAAGGCCCTGTGTAAGCGTTGAGATTTGCCGTTGAGAACACGTGAAATTGTTTTACGGAAGTGCAGTGCCACAGAAAAAAGGTACAACTCGTCAAAAGCAATTTTTGTCGGTCTCTCGGCGTGACCAAAAGCTTCCTTGGCATGGCTTAAGTGCTGCATCTTTGTGCCAGTTCTCAATCGGTGGCTCTCGGACGGAAGGAGAAACGAATTTAAAGCCGCAAATTATGTTCAGGGTAGTTGGGCTCTCGCATATGTCATGTACAAATAAAAACCTTGGCAAGCATAAATATCCTCTCAGTGTCCCTTTAATGCGTTTGTAAAAATGTGTTCGTCTGACTGACCAGTGGCCCTTTCTCATCTGTGGGGAAGGAAGAGGAAGTGTTGCAGAGAGTCCAGTGATTTCCCTACACACCCGTGGGGGGGGGGGGGCGCTGTTTTTTTGAAGGCACCCCTTTAATTCGCAACGACCCTATTCGCCTGCAGATTTGGACCCCCCCCCCCTCCCCTAGTTTCAGTTGCAGGGGAACCCCTGTGCCTGTCCACATTAATTTTCTGCTTCAAGCCATGATAACTTGCAAAGCAACGTATGCAGCCACCTGAAGACAAGGTTTTCTACAAACAAATTATTCGTGTTCAAGACCAAAGAGGGGCGCACGGCACGCCAGCAGTTCTGGCAGCGACCACCGCACCCGTTTCTCTTGCACCCGATTTTCCATGTGCATCGCTATAATCTACGTAAAAATAAATTATTTCATACCTAGAAAATTCGTCACAGTGGGCATTGATGCTTCTCGGTGTAACGTTTTCCTGGTGATTAGACAGAATATATATATCTATTTTTTTTGCTGGTCAATAATTGAGCACATAAAAATAGGTAAGGACTCTCTTTTGCTTTTAAACGAACATGTTTTGTAGTAAGGGTGTTTGTATGAGGGAATTTACGACTTGGATGGGAAAAGCGGTGTAGAGCACGGCTTACAGCTCAAAAGTTTACTCGAGCAGAGTCGTTCAAGCAAGAAACTGGAAAACGGGATGTTAAAGGGGGGGGGGGGGGGGGTGCAACGATTTTCGGACTTCGGTCAAAGATTTGTGGAAGTTAAGTTGCCCTCTGACACTTCTGAAGTAAAGAACAGAAAACCGATTTCGCCTGCGTGTCCTAGTTGTTGCGTAAAAAAAGAGATAGATCGTGGCATTTCGGGCACCCCTCAACTCACCCCCAGCCTTCAGGGTCACACCTGGTCGCACTCCCAGTGACGTCATTCGGAGTGCCGTGTAGCTTCCCGTGTGCTATCTCGGAGGACGCTCTTTCTCGTTCTCTGCGCTGACATTAGCGGGCGTTATGCTGCAGCTTAGAGCTGAGCGAGGTCACGTAATCTTTTTTTTTTCGTCGTAGTTCCTTCGGCTGCCACTTGGGGCTGCAGGTGGGGGAAAAAGCTCGACTTTTGCTTTGCAATTGTGCATCGGATGTCGTGACGTTTTTAATGAAGGATGTGTTTTCTCTATTTTCCGGGACACGATAAACAACGTAAAAATGACAATATGCAAATTCTTTTAATCATAAAATCTTTGCACCGCCCCTTTAAGCATAATGTTCCATGGTCCTCTGACAACATTACCGGCTGGGGTAACATATATTACTATAAAGTGTCTTAATTACCCTCCGATGCAGTATTATGTAAACACTGCTAAGGTTTCCTACCTTTGACCGTCTGTGTGTATATCTTATGCATCTTCCTCTTAGAGTGCCTAGTACACCTGTCCGACTGGAAAAGTAAGTGTAGTGGGTGTTTTAAGATAGACTACGTAATATCGCCGAGTCATCGCCCATCCCCCTGCCGCCTGAAATTCATGAACAAAAAGGGTGTATCATGTCTCGGTGTGTAAGCACGAAACGTTTATAGAAAAAAGCTAAATAAATAGCCCATTTTTCTGTCCGTATCTAGCGTCTGGCTGCACAAAGGGATACATTAAACTCAAAGCTCGAATTAGTTTCAGTTGTTTTATGCAAGAAATGCTCACGAAAGAACGTTTTGACTATTGCAAATTTCGTTGCTCGCATACGCGCGATGAACACCGCCGATCGGCACACGGCGCGAACGTGTGTTCGCGCCGTGTGCCGTTTCAGCACCGCCATGTTCTCTTCGCTAAAAAGAAGGAAAAAAAAGTCAACAAGAAAACAGGAAAAAAAGAAAAAGCTCGAGGTACACCTAAGCATTTCTCATGAGTTGTGAATGCGAAAGCATCCAAGCCGCTCGTCCGCTCCTCTGCCTTTGTCGTCTGCTACGTACTAGCGCGAGCGCGCGTTCGGGATCTCGGAGGCCATGGGCGCAGCGGCCAATGGGAGCCCCGTCGACGCGCGCCAGCCCATGGAACCCAGAGCCTTCCTTTATACTGGCAGAGTTCGGCGGTCCATTGATCCGGGCCGCCAGTCTGGCAGCACTGATCGAACAGTTCAGCAACTGTGCGCGCATCGCCCGCGTTTCGCTGTCCGCCATGATGTGCCTTTTCGTCTCGAGCTGGCAGCCGTCTGACTAGCGGGGCGATGACGACGGTGAAAATGATCGTTCTGGCGCATCTGCGAGACGTCAGAAGAAAACGTAACGGGGCGCTGTAGTGCAGTTGCGGTGCCTGAACAGCGCGAAAAAAAGGTTCAGGATGTACTGTTCCCGCAAGAAAAAGAAAACGCACGAAGGCACGAGATCCGGAGACCAAAACAAAGAAGGCTATGGAAGCCGACTTCGAGTTCCCTGATCGCGTAAATGGCATAATTTACTTATTTTGTACGTCAAACGCGTTTCATTTTGTCTAAGAGTGTGCAGCGACTTGACGCGGCAGCTACCTTACGGCTCTGAGTCAGGTGAGTGCCGTATCACGAAGCCGTTTCGCCGCGCAAGACCTGATACGTGCGAGGGCCTGCCTGCGAACTTTGGAACTGAGTAAACTGCATTTCCAGTCTAAGTGCGAGCGGAGCGATCGCCGAAGCGCGTGCACGCCGCGCTAAACGACGCGTGCACTGTATACGAGCGCACGCGCTCCGTCGGCACGCAAGACAGCTCGCTCTCGTAGCTTTCTCTACGCTCGAGTTTTTAGGCTGCCCGCAGCTCCGCTTCGCCGTCTCGCAAGCGCTTTTGTTTCGCTAGCGATACTCTTATTTTGATTTTTTTTTTTTAATACGCGTAGTAAATACTTACTTGTCATGCCTTCTTTTTTTTTAGGTGCACTTTGCAGACAGTGAATTCGAAAGCGATTGTCGATCCCAAAAAGCTCAGGCATCACGCGATGCCGACGCTGCTTCTTCATAGGAAACCAAACAATGTCAGAAAAAAAAAAAAACTGCAGGTGAAGAAGCAATGGCGGAACATCACGATCGGTCCGCCGTATTCGCACAGCGGTGCACAAACCTTGTGATATGGTAAACAGTCGGGAAGCGATCCAGACAATCGAAATCTGCCCACTGGACAAGTAGCGCACTATAGGCCGCTGAGCTGTGTCGGACGTCGGGCGTTTTTGAGCGATTCTCCGTTTGTAAATGAATGTTCGTAACTGTGTGCCTTTTCTAATTTTACGTGCATAAAGCACCGAATCACAAAATGCTTGTTTTCCGACTTTCTCCTCGCGCCAACGGCAAGCGCGCACGCGCAGAGCCTACGCGCGTAGACAGCGCACAGTCAATGCGGACCCACTTGCCGGGAGCGCACATCATGGCGGGAGCTGGACCCCGACCGAGCCAGTGCTTCAAGTCTCCTGTAGCGGCCCGCTCCGCCGAACTGAGGGGGCCGAAGGCGGGGCGCCCCTATGGGGATCGACGGCGAAAACTAGAGCCGTCTTGCGCTTCCAACTGATGACGTCACCTCGCTCCATGAAACAGTTAATGCTTTCGCATTAAAGAAACCCAACGAGCGATCGAGCGAGCGGACGGAAGAAGCGACGAAGGGAGATTCTGTGGAAGCGGAAAAGCCGGCGATCTCGTTGGCAATCTTTGCTCGTGCAATCGGGTGCCTTGTCGTGAGGAGGGTCTGCACGACCTTCTGCGTGCATATCGGTGCGCGGCGTGCTATCAACGCGGGTTGAGAGGGAGGTCGCTGCGCGGCGTGGACGGCGCCACGAACACAGAGCTCGAAATGCGACGCTCTACCAACGTCTGAGTGCAGCGTTCCAGCAAAGCTTTACTTTTAGATTTGTGTTGTGTGCCCCTTTGCTTCCCGTTCTCCGGGGATTATTATTGCCATTCTTGTCCAGCTCGCTAGCACCTTTGTAAATTGCATCTTAATTACTTACCCGTTTCAGTATGGTTCATAAAAGCAAAGCTCTAGAAGCAAATATTCTAAAGTACTATAACTAAAAGCAAATCTCCCGAAGCACATCTTTTCAACAACCCAACAGCTGCAGCTGCGAATCACAGTGTACTTTGTGCGGTCGTATTGGATGCTCCCGTGAAGCCCTGAACTAGGGGTCATTAAATACGTTCTTTCTCTCTCTTTCTTTCTTTAGTATGCCGATCCCACCAAGTGTTCGGCGCATACATGTCGTCGCCATGACTTTAGTTCACAAGAGGCAGGCGGCAGTGCACGAGACATCTCGTGCTATCTTGTGGTATCACACAGTTGCGTGCTATATTCCCACGGCATGTACAGTACCTGGTGAGATGGGTCCATTGGTTTCAGTTGGTCATGAACTAAAAAAAAAAAAAAAACCCGATTTAGATTTTTTTTTTTTTAGCCCTGAGGTTAAATTGGTGTTTGTTGCGCCACTTATAAAAAAAAAGTGAAATAGGGTAATTCAGTTTTTTTTTTTAAATAACTAGACAGCTTCGATTAACTTTTTAACATTTTTATTTTGGAGGCATAAGGTCCCTGGAAAATTGACGTTCGACCTCTCCCTTCGGTCTCGCCACGCCGTAAAATTTCGAGCTATGATAATTTGTTCTATGCGCTACGAAAAGAGTAGTGCCTCCCTTTGTACGTTTTCAAACCGAAATTTAGTGGGCAAAGAGCGGCGTTCTGTCGCGGCCGGCGTCGTTGGTCGGGCTGCGGCTGCGATAGCTCCGTACAGAAGATGGGAGACTCCTCTACAGCTATAGGATAGAGAATGCCGAAAACATGCGACACACTTACTGATAATCCGAAAGAAACCACGATCGTCGCCCAGATGAGAGCAAAGATAAAGGCATTCATGGCTGTGGTTTGACCTATTTTCCAGCTTCGTTGAGGAGCTGGTAGCGACCTTGCTTTGTATTCGCAGAGAAGGACCAATTAAACGCTTTAAATCCGTCAGCATTTTAAGAAAGTCGGATTTTACGAGTGCTGCTCCTGTTTTCTCCGCTTCAGTCCGGGAATATTTCACGCGACACTCAAGAACGTTTTCTCGCATTCGCTTTAGTTAAAAATAGAACGAACTCAGTTGTCGTATAGACATTTTTTTTTATCACGTGTAAGTTTCTCTGGGCTTAAAGTGTTTTGAAGGATCTTTTAGTATACGACAAGGACGACGTTGACTAAAATATTAAAACTGACCACGCCATTTTCGACACGTTTACTCGTGGCACTCGTAGAGCGGAGCTGTGAGGTTTTTTTATACGATGTTGACTGCTGTATGCGGACACGAATGGAAATTTTAAAAAGCATAAGCCATCTCGTGTTTATCATAATTCTAAAAGCTTGATGCAAAATAAAATTAAACAATATGCCAGCCATGACGGCGCCTCGTGGTGGCACGTATTTAAAAAAAGTGTGTGACGTGTAATATTCTTACTATTTAATTAGCGAGAGCGTATTTTTATCTGAATAACTGCTTTATTGTAAAAAAAAGAAAAGAACGAGTGACACGGACTTTTGTGACGTCAATCACTTTTGATTGCGTAGTTATACAACATCGTCCCCAGCACGTAGCCGGTGATTTATTTGGGGGGGGGGGGGGGGCGCCCATGACAAAATGTTGTAAGGAGGGGGAGGGGGAGAGGAGGCCCCAGCAAAATGGAACATTTCGGGGAGGGGGGGGGGGGGTTGCGGGTGGTGGTCGTCGTTAAAGAAACAGAGTACTCCCGGTAGCCTCCTATCTTAACGCCATCTTTTTATTCTATCCCCTCATCGTCGTCTTCTACCCAAGCCCATAACAGCACATCTTCCCCTTTTAAAACTGAAGTCTATTTACAGGTTTCACAACTCGCCCACTTCTTGTTTGTGTAAGTATCCTGGCCAATGTCCGGCACAGAACTCTCTTGGGTGAGATCGGCCCCAGGCATTGGTTTTAGGTGGAATCTATTTCGGCGAAGGGTTTCTGTGTCGGTGTCCACGAAGTATGATCTCGGAGACTCCGCTGCAGATTGCACTACGCCTTGTTTTTTGCTGATCGGTGATCCAGACGATATCACCTCTTCTCAGTGGTTCCCGTTGTCGTGCACCACGTCGTCTGTCGCAGTTAGACTTTTGCTGAGTTCTTCTTCTTTCCCACCTTTTGAGTTCTTGGGTGTTCACAAGCTTCGGTTCCAAAGTGGAAGGAGCAGATGGTAAGGATGTTCTCAGCTTGCGACCTATGAGCAACTCAGCGGGACTATATCCATTGCCCAATGGTGTTGCACGGTAGGACTGTAATGCGATGTAACTGTCGGATGTCTTTTTGAGGCTTTTCTTAATAATTCCGACAGCGCCTTCAACAAATCCATTGCTCTGAGGATATCTTGGACTAGAAGTCCTGTGTTCGAAGCCCCACTCTCGGGCAGAATCGATGGAACTCACTTCCAGCCACACGTTGAAATTGTGGTCCGGTGTCGCTGAACACCACTTCAGGTGTTCCATGTCGTGCGAAAATTGACTTTAAGTGTGTTATTACACAGCTCGAAGTCATAGAGTTCAAAAGTGCCATCTCTGGATACCTCGAGTAATAGTCTGTCACTAGCAGGTAGTTCTTTCCTGACAGATAAAATAGATCCATCGCGACCTTCTGCCAGGGTCGCTCTGGAAACATCGATGGCATCAAAGGCTCGTGTCGGTTGGACGATTCCTTGATGCATGCTGAGCAACTGCGTAGCCATGTTCTCAATTGCCGTTGAGATGCCGGGCCACCATACAGAGTCTTTCGCTCGAGCTCTGCATTTGGTGATCCCTTCATGTCCCTGGTGGATTTTCTGGAGGATGTCAGGGCGCATGGCAAACGGGATAATGAGTCTGCATCCTCTCATGAGTAGTCCATCTTGAAGTGCGATTTCTGACCGATGTTGCCAGTACTCTTTACAGTTGACAGAAACTTCTTTCCGACTGGGCCACCCTTTTTCACTGTACCCTTGCGAGCTGTTTGCATGTAGTGTCCTTGGTCTGTTTTTCTTTGA
Organism: Ixodes ricinus; assembly: GCA_037355805.1. NCBI lineage: Eukaryota > Metazoa > Arthropoda > Arachnida > Ixodida > Ixodidae > Ixodes > Ixodes ricinus. Next base: position 2,068 of record JAZHYW010031892.1, on the reverse strand, counting down.
TTCCTTGAAGTCTCTTCTCCGTCTGCAGGAAGGTCTGCGGTCACTCCCTTGACTTGCGGCCACTTCTTGTTCCAGGTTGGGGTCTCCTGTTTCCTTTAGAGGCTGGCGGGACAATGTGTCTGCGGCAATCAGCGCTTTTCCTGGAATGTGTTTCATCCCATTCCAGGAAAATGGATCATCACATTCCAGGTGATGATCCGGAGATGGCGATACAAGGAAGGGCGTGTGTGGAAGCTGCTCCGAAAGAATTGCTGCGTGGGTGTATCCACACGACGGACCGGGCCGCGGACCGATTGATCACGTGATGCGCGGCCCGCGGGCCGTCCGGCTGCAATGAGCATCCACACGGCGGACCAAAGAGCAGACGACAGAGCGAACGGGCCGGTCTAACCCTCGACCTCACAGCTCCGCCAAACGCATGCAGCGAGCTGCTTTGAGGCTATTTGTAAGGAGCCAAGATGGAGGTTGAACAGGGACTCTAGTTGAACGAGAGAGACGTTTGGCCGCGGTGGCCCTGGCGTTCGCTATTGAGGACGAGGAGGACTTAAGTGAACCGAAAACGGCATGCTGGATGAAGCGCGATGAAGTAAAAAGTTGCATCGTCGCACCATGCCGCCATCGTCGCACAACAAAAGGTTCGTCTTCTTCGTCTTCAACAGTTGGCGCCAAATAAAAAAACGACAAAAGTCAGCTTGTTGCCAGACTTAGAGGTTCAATTATACTAAAAACGCCGCGGTCCGCCGCCAAAATCCGGGCGAGAAAAGTCGCTTGGCATTTCTCAGAAGCGCGGGCCGCGGACCGCCGGCGGACCTCGAAAACCGGTGACGTAAGATCACGTGATGCGCGGCCCGCGGACCAAACCAGCAATTTGGTCCGTCGTGTGAATACACCTTAAAGGTGTATCCGCACGACGGACCAAATTGCTGCTTGGTCCGCGGGCCGCGCATCACGTGATCTTACGTCACCGGTTTTCGAGGTCCGCCGGCGGTCCGCGGCCCGCGCTTCTGAGAAATGCCAAGCGACTTTTCTCGCCCGGACCTTGGCGGCGGACCGCGGCGTTTTTAGTATAATTGAAGCGCTAAGTCTGGCAACAAGCTGGCTGTTGACCGCCAACTGTTGAAGACGAAGAAGACGAACCTTTTGTTGTGCGACGAAAGAGTTGACTATGCAGACCAAGATCTTTCCTGCACATCCAGGGCTTCATCCAGCATGCCCTTTTCGGTTCACTTAAGTCCTCCTCGTCCTCAATAGTCAACGCCAGGGCCACCGCGGCCAAACGTCTCTTTCGTTCAACCTCATCTTGGCTCCTTACAAATAGCCTCAAAGCAGCTCGCTGCATGCGTTTGGCGGAGCTGTGAGGTCGAGGGTTAGACCGGCCCGTTCGCTCTGTCGTCTGCTCTTTTGGTCCGCCGTGTGGATGCTCATTGCAGCCGGGCGGCCCGCGGGCCGCGCATCACGTGATCAATCGGTCCGCGGTCCGGTCCGTCGTGTGGATACACCTTTAAGGGGTACTCCGGCGATTTTTTGAGCTACCTTAACTAACTATATTTTCTGACTCCCCGGCCTTTACCCTTTTCGGTATGCTATTTAGTATCGCGAAATTCATAATAGTTATTGCGAAATCGGCAAATGAAAATGATGCAAAAACCAACATTCAAATATACCCGCACTTTTCAGTGCCGTGACGTCAGTGGCGGGCAGGCTTGCCAGTCGAGCAAGCAGTCTAAAAAATAGAATATGCCAATCATTTGTTCCGTGCAGGTGCGGGGGTACTGGAGCGAGCTTCCAAAGCATTCATTTGACACCATGAAACGGCTTCCAATCAGTTGGGAACAAATTCTACAGTCCTAAGAGTGAACCCATGCCTTCCACTGACGTCACTTTTTCGTTGTTGCCAGTAGAGATTTTCAGTTTGAAAAACACGGTGAGGACCAAAATTGTAAATTCAATAACTTCGCGAAAAAATAATATTTTGACCTAATATTTGGGATTCTATTTTAGCGATGTTGTTTGGCGAGTTTAGCAAAATTTCAAGCAAATCGGGGACCATGAAGAAATCGCCGGAGTA
>JAZHYW010031891.1:0-17847 GCA_037355805.1 Ixodes ricinus | reverse complement strand
ATATGGTGCCAGTGCACAAAAAAAAACTTAACGATGGTCCGAGCACTTCTACGCACGCCATTGTCGAGTCCACACGATGATGCACTGAAGTGCCACTCATGCGTAACACAGTAGATTTGCTTCACTTTGATCCTTAGAAACGGATGGATGGATAAATTGGGGCATGGCACTTTGATTTGAGCAAACCCTTGAGGAACTGTGCCCAAAGCATAACTAAACTCCTCATTGATTTTTTTTTCCAGTGGCCTTTTTTTAGCTCTTTCCACCATTCTTCCTAGCCTTCTCTTAGTTCGCTTATTAACCTTTTGAAGATCCTCTATTTCTTCATCAGCCCCTACCATCCCAAAGCAATACATAAGCCCACCTTGGTTTAGGTATACACTGGACTCACCAAACTTAACATGCTCTGCCTGTGCCCAGAGTGTCTCCTGACCAGCAGGGTGTATACAGCATGCTAACGCCTGTTTCTACTGCCTTTGCAGCCCCTTCGTAACAACTGCGCTGGGGACCTGCGTGTCTGCAGGCGTCATAGCTATTGTCCAGTGGCAAAGTCCTGTTTCTTAACTCCACAACGCGGTGTGACAAGATCAGGCTGCTATTGCCCAGCGAAGCCACTGCACCACCTGCGTGTTTGCAGGCGTCCTTCTGCTGTCCAACAGCCAAGTACTGTCTTTAACCGACAAGACGGTGTGACAAGATCAGCTGTTATCGAGGGGTGTGTGATTACGCTGGTCACTTCGACGTATCCTCAAAACTGAATTTGATAACCTTTGACAAATTGTCTGCCCACGACATTGGCGGATAAAATCACGTGGATCCTATTTCGACCCCGAGCGATGCTTCATAAGCCGTCCTCTCCAGTCTGCGGGTTGCAGTCCAGCACGGTGTATCACGCACAGTAACGCCTGTTTCTACTAACTTTGCAGCTAAGACACTGTCTTTGCTTTTTTTGTTTTTTCTTGTGAGCTTGTGTCTCACGCTCTGCTGGGCTGCCCCTCGCTTTTGTAGTTTTTCATTGTTTCAGAATCGATATGGCCGACGTTGATGACAAACGAGAATGTATTGCATGAGTTAAAATGTTGTCACCAGACGCTCAAGGGATAAGGTGTTCTGCCTGTGCCCATTGGTACCATCTCGGAAAATGTGCCGGGGTTACTAAGACTAACCTTAAAGAATTCTTAGGCGAGCAGATAAAACCGTGGCAATGTGCTACATGCAAAATGCATTTCACTAGACAAGCTTAAGCTGAAAAAGATTCGAATGAATCTAGCCAGTCAAAGAAGAACGGCGATCAGTCAAAGCTTGCGAAACTGATGACGCAGCTTACGAGTATGAGTACAATACTCACCGAGATACTTTAAAGGGATACTTCAACGAAATTTGAAATATTCCCGTCGTGTTCAAAAATAGGTTGAATATGATCCACAATATCCGTAAATGACAATCGCCCGTTTGTATTTTGATCCTGGTGGCTGTATTTTTCGTTATAAACGGCCCACTCTGGCAAGCGCTCGGAGAAGGCCCAGCGCAATCGTGACGTAAATCGTCTCAAACGAGCAAAGCTACGGCGAGGCTGACGTCGAGAGGATGGCCTAGTCGGTCCAGCCACCGAAGCGGCTGCTTTTGTACGAATTTTGAGTGACGGGTTAATCTTCTATAATCTTGTAGGGGGACAATAGCGACTTCTGCGACACACAAAAGGATTCTCGGAAAGAGGGGAGTTCCTCCTTCCCCTTCTCTCGTCGTGGCCGGAGGCGAGACGATTTCCGTCACTAGCTCTCAAGGTTCCTAGACGAGCATTACAAACGAGGCGTTAGCGACATCCACCAGGTGCTCTTTGCTAATCGTTTAATTCATTTTAAAATTCCTTTTCGAGACTTTTTTAACAAGATATTGGTATGTTCCATGTGATACTGCTCTTTTGGACACATATAGACCAAAAAATGAGCGCCGAAATTTCGTTGTAGTATCCCTTTAAGAGAGCACGTGGGGATCGACAAATATTTTTTTAATTTTAAGAGGATTTTGTTTAAATTTTGCATGCACGTTTGTAATGCCTGTATGGTGATACGTGCAAAATATCACTGTGATATCTCCGTTACTTTCTTAGTTTATTTATTTATATATATTTTTTCTCCCTTCGAACCTTGTGAAGTGCCTGCAGAATTTAAAAAATGTGATAGAAGACTGGTTGGGCTTGGAGTATGTTCCCAAATGAATGCTATACAGCGTGACAGTCTGAGATTTTTTGATTTTTTGCATGATTATTTTTAGTCTGAATTTTCTATCGCCTTGCATGAATGGTTATGAATTTCACACAGATGAAAAACCACATTATAAATACAAAAAGGTATACTCTGAAAAAACAAGAATGTCACTATGTGTAGCATAGTTCAAAGTGCATAATAAAACAAACGGAGTAACAATAGTCAAAACGGTTGCCAAGATATCAGCTCCACGAGTAGGACAAAAAAGCAAAAAATGTGATTCTGAGAAAACGGTCTCCTAAAGTTTCAAGTGGTGTTTCTCACTCTAGAAGGCACCAGGGTTATAGTCTTCAGTGTCCTTCTCGACACAGCACTTCTTCAGCTTCTGCCCCTTTGCCTGAAGAGCTCTCGATGCCTTCTTCTTCATTGAGGCGTCCTCTTGCTGCTCTCCGAAGTGCAAGCCCCCAGGTCGGATGCCGAGGGAACTGCAGAACTCTGTGTACGCACGGAAGCTGCCACAGTTGAACCTGCAGATTGCCTCGCTGACAGCGGTCTCTGCTGCAACCAGGGATGCATGTTCGTCTTTTGGGAGGACTGACCAGATAACAGAGTGCAGACTCTCTGCCGCATTCTGAGTCTTTTTCCCCTTGCATCGGTCAAGAAGCTGAGGTTCGGAGAGGCGCTGATACATGGGCAGAAGTGCAGCAGTAACATGTGCTCGTTAGCCTGTACTTGTGAGCTGGCTGCGGCTCACCTTGAGCTTCTGCTGCTCGATGCCTACACCAGCTCATGGGACCAGGAGGGCAAAGGTCGTGATGGGGTTCTTTGTCTGTAGACGTCACATGAAAGAACGTTGCCATCACTGCTCTCTGCATGTCTGCAACGTTGGAGTGGCTTCGCAGAGCCATGCCATAGTAACTGGTGAGTCGCTTGATGAGCCCCTGCGTGAGGCCACCTCTTCCGCCGAGGGGTTGCCCTTTCTTGCCCTTGGTGATGAGACCACGCAGCGCGGACCCCATCCTCTTTTGCACATGGTTGATGCAGTCCTCCTTAGTGAATGGAATGAATCCATAGGTTGCATCCTCGCTTAGGAGCCAGGAATGTGCGGCTGTCTCCGTCGCAGACGTTGCTCGTGTAGCGAAGGTCATTCTTTACGAGGGAACGTCCGAACAACATCAAGGCAGCTTCCACCTCCATCCTACCCGACTTCACCTCGACATTCTTCAGGCACTCGTGCGACTGCCTCCACTGGCTGTAGCCCTCGGAGTCTTGCTCTGGGCCCAGTGCACAACCATGGCACAGGTTGGACAGAACCACGGAGTTTAGCACTAACCCAGTGTAGTACTCTATCACAGTGCCCACGCCAATGTGAGACATGTGGCCGCAAATCATCCATGTTCCGTCATATACTACGGTCACATTTTTCGTGAAAGTTGGGTCCATGTCTTTGTAGACATTACATACAGCTTCAACAGAATCAACAAACACACTTGCAGCAGCTGCATCCGCAGCAGGCCTGAACATGTTCTTGAGGTGCCCCTGGAAGGTTTTCTGGTGCAGCCCCCGATGCGAAACATTCATGACGGACCAGAAGTCCGTTAGCGCAGTCGAGCCTTTGCCGACACTCTTCATGGCCTGCGTCGACCTCAGGTTCACCTCGAAGGCACGGCTGTCCCCTTTCGCGGCGACGACCATTCATTCGCGACAGCGCCACACTTGGAGCAAGTCAGGATCATTTTCACGGCCAACCCAAGCCGTGTTCCCTGCACAACTGTGATTCCTGGCCGCAAGCACTTTTGGCACGGTGTCTCGCTAAGCAGCGCGTTCAGTGCCGCGATTTGGACAACCAAATATTCCTCGGATGGCTCCACACTAGCGGGTTTTTCGCCTTCGCCAGTCAGCTGCATCTTCCGCTCAGTTGCGAACACGGAGCTCAACGTACTCTTGGACCGCCGCGGCGCACTCACGGGACGCCTCCGGTGAAACAAATTTCGGCTGCAAATGCACCTGAACGGTGCGATTGGTGCTCGTAGACGGCGCTTCTTCAACGGGACTCGCAACACTCGAAGTACTAGGCAGCGCGTTCGCGTCGTCTGCGGAAGACTGCGCTTGAACGAAGAGCTCACTTTCGGAGGGCGACACCAAGAGCTTTTTCCTGCTCTTCTTGGTCATCGGAGATTTCCGCTTACGGCTGCCGAAGCGATGCGCCGTTCCGTACTTCTTCTTGAACTATCGTCGATCCATGATCGCCGGACAGCGTTGAAGAAGAAACAAGAAACTATCGCGATCCGAGACTCCAAAAGGCACAGCGGGCGAACACGCGAAAGCAGCCGGGAGCAGACGACAAACTCGTGGAGAGCGCGGGAGCAGCGCGGTTGCTAGGGGCAACCACGGAGCCGGCCAATGACGGGCGCGCCTGACCCGCGCGGCAGGGAAGGCCAACCGGAGGCTGCCGTTTCCATCCGGGAGGCCTCCGAAGTTTTGTTTATTGTGTGCTTACTTCGCGTGTGAGGAGACGGTAGACGCAGGAAATGGAAAGATGACGAAATGCGCTTTCCGTTGATACCAAGATGGCCGCGCCCGATAGCGCCATCGCGGAAAAACAGAGATTTGAAAAACCTGGATTTTTTGCTGATTTGGAGCAATATTCCTCTACCTGACCTCATATAAGTGATTATTTAGAGCACTCAAAGATAGTTTTTGATGAAAAAACTTTGAGAGGGCATAGAGAAATACACACAGATGTGAAATATTTGACTTTCTAAAAATCTACTTTTCTTACATTTTTTCGCGAGTTGATCCTTGCGTCCCCCTTAACAGGATGAATGCAATGGAAAAGTCAATTGCCGTGCAGTATGTTAAACATGATGCAGTGATAGAAAAACTAACTCAGCAGGAAAAGACTGGAAGGTATCGAGGCGTCTACGGCAATGATGAGCTCCCAGTATGATGAAGTACTTAAGAATATGAAAACTCAGGAAGATGCTACCAGAGAAATCGCCAAAAAAATGCATAAAATGAAATCTGTAATCTCGAAACAAGACCTGGAAATTCGAAACTAAAGGCAACCGTGAATAGCGTTGAGCAATATCCAGAAGGAATATCGAATTCATGGCATCCAACAAAAAGAAAAGGAAAACCTGCTTAATGTGATACAGTGGCTTGCCACTAAGTTACAACTGCCTGTGCCAACTGCTGATGACATCGAAGCGGTTCATAGAGTGGGCCCCCGTGAGGGAAAAATCCCACGTATCATCCTTATGTTTAAGGACCGTGCTGTAAGAGACCTTTGGATTACTAAACGTGTGGTACCTAGGCAGGAACATATTTTCATTAATGAGAACCTGACCAAGTCCCTCAGAAAACTGTTTTGAAGCGCTAAGCGGTGTGCAAAGGAAAAACATTATAAATATCTCTGGTGCACAAACGGAAAAACTTTTGACGGTCATAGCGAGCACAAGCCCGCTATTCGTATCAATAACGAGGAAGATCTGTTGAAAATTCTTTAAAAATGTCTGCTGGGTGCTTTCATTTGAAATCGAACACGCTTGTCGGGGTGGGTCTTTCGATTTTTTTTGTAAAAATATATGTAATTGCCTTATTTCTGGAAAAAACAGAACCGCTTTTCAATTTTTTTAAAAAAATATTTCGCTTCACGAAAAATTATTGAGTGGAGCAGGGTGGAAAATCGGTTTTTTAATCCGTGATTTTTCTACCCAGTTCTGTACGCTGGTATAAATACGGGAAGCATACAAAACTCACAGTAATTTTTTGTGCTCTTCTATGTTATTTCGACTATTTTTTAAGTTGAAAGGAAAATAATTTTGTATTTTTGTTTATTGAGATTTGACAATCCGGTGATCTCTTCAGAGCCTTGTAACTCATGAGTTATTATATTTGTCGCTTACCAAATACTATGCGGGTGTAGCCCTATACATGGGATATCGACGGGCATAAGTTTATTTTATTTTATTTTCACAAAATTTTTTTATAATCGTTGAAAATGAAATTAACAGATATTTTGAACCCACTTTATCAAAAAAGGACACTTTTTATTTCTTTCAATTTTTTTTTATTATTGCTGCCGATCATTTGAATTTTAATTGGCTCGACGGGATTTCCCCCTTTTTTGTTGTATCTTCTCTAGAAATGATCGAAATCGCTCCCGCTTTCTCAGAACGACCAAACACAGTTTCCGCAGGTCGGCTTCGCTGCAAAGACTATACTGCTTATTTGTGTGTTCAAATGCAGCGGGTAAATTCATTTTGATTGAGTACACTCGTACTTGGCTACATATTGTTTTTTCTAATTTTAATGATGGCAACTGAAATTCCTTAGTCCGATCGTTAGCGGTACAGCGGATGTTCTATTACCTTTATTTATTCCCAAACCAAAGCAATGTGTGCCTAGCCAAAGAAAATCTAGCGTAGCCAATTAAAATAAAATCGTCAAATCGCTTTTCTATATTCCAGAAGGCTGTACAAACTTTGCATTAAGCTCGGTGCGACAAAGTGAGAGAGTCTACAGAGACATTAAGTGACTGCTTTCGCTGCCTTCTGTGCATGTGGGAATCGTTGCTTCTTGGCATCAGAGATATCGATCAGTCTTGAACAAAACCCAACACTTTTATTTTTAACTGCACACACTCCTTCAAACAGAAGGGCCACCGTCTCCGGTTCACCGCTCGCTCGCTTTGGCTCCAGTTTTCGTTCTGTCCGTCTCGACTTACCACGCTGTTGAACTTCTCGGCTGCATCCGACCGCTGCGGTACAAAGTTCAGCTCGCCTCCGCGCTCGATCGTCTAAGCAGAGGCAAGCCGATGCCGTTGTCAAAAAGTTCTAATATTGCGTTGCTGGTGAAGTGGACTATTTAAAGCACAACAAAATATTGTTTTACACATGCATCCTAAATATATTAGCGTTAATTAATTAAAAGTGTCTATTTATCGCCAATTGGTGTTTGTGTTCTGTAAAACATTGTCTTCGGTTCATGTAAACTCTGTCCGTTTTCCTCACTTTTGTTCTGCAAACTGCTTTTCCTTCTAAAAAGAGGGGCATGTGATATTACATATTTTTGATATACACACTGACAATAAAGAACAGGCAATTACATGGTTATTTGAACGCACGCGACAAGACACATCATGGATTGGCGTCCGTGCCGGATGCTTCCTGGGTGTAACGGAGATGGGTCTATAGCGCGAAGGGCTGGGCGTGCTGTACGTGCCTTACAAGCTGTGTATAGCACAAACAGATATATGACCCCGGTCTGGCTACATGAAGGGCTCGTTCCGCTTTCTCCGCCCTTTGTGCACTGGCTTTAGACATCGGATAATGGAACATCCGCTGCACCGCTAACTATCAGACTAAAGAATATTAGTTGCCATTATTAAAAATTTAGAAAATACAATATGCAGCCAAGCACGAGTGTTCTCAATTAAAATAAATTTACCCGCTGCATTTGAACACACAAATAAGCAGTTTAGTCTTTGCAGCAAAGCCGACCTGCGGAAACTGCGTTTGGCCGTTATGAGAAAGCGGGAGCGATTTCGATCATTTCTAGAGAAGATACAACAAAAAGGGGGAAATCCCATCAAGCCAATTGAAAGTTCATATTATCGGCAGCCATATTAAAAAATAGCCTTTTTCGATAAATTGGGTTCAAAATATCGGTTAATTTCATTTTCGACGATATTTCAAATTTTATATAAGAAATTCAGTGAAAATAAAAAAACTAAACTTATGCCCGTCGATAGCCCATGTAACTACACCCGCATAGTATTTGGTAAGCGACAAATATAATAACTAATGAGTTACAAGGCTCTGAAGATGTCACCGGATTGTCAAAGAGACGATGTTCGGCATTTTTTCTCTCAATAAACAAAAATACAAAATTATTTTCCTTTCAACTAAAAAATAGTCGAAATAACATACAAAATCACAAAAAATTACTGTGAGTTTTGTATGCTTCCCATATTTATACCAGCGTACAGAACTGGGTTTTAAAATCACGGAATAAAAAACCGATTTTCACCCTGCTCCACTCAATAATTTTTCGTGAAGCGAAATAATTTTTTAAAAAATTTTGAAAAGCGGTTTTGTTTTTTCCAGGAATAAGGCAATTACATATATTTAAAAAAAAAATCGAAAGACCCACCTTGACAAGCGTGTTCGATTTCAAATGAAACCACCCTGCTACATTTTAATCATTCCTAGAATGGGATGCACACCTTAAAATTGAGCTAGATGTCTGTACTAAAGGTAAAATGAAACTTAGGTAATTTACCACCGTATTTACTCGCAGAATGAATGCACTTTTCTTTCCCGAAAAATAAAGGCAAAGTTCATTACGCGAGGTAAAATTTTGTGTCCGTATTTACTCGCATAATGAACGAACCTTTTATCCCGCAAAAATCGACCTAACTTCTTACCTCTTTGCGCGCAACGCGGCGACTCCAAAACCAAACTGCGTATGTGCAAAAAAAAAAAAAAAAAAAGCCCCTCTTTATGTTTTTTTTTTTTTTTGCTTACGTGTTTTGTTTTTTTTCCTGCCTTTCGCAAGTTGTTTTGTTTGCCCACGCTGCCCATGCTTTCGCTGACCTCGCTGCACCAGGATAGAAAAGTGTGTTCATTTCGAGGGCTTCCGAGGGCTTCTCGCTTCTCTTTGCAAAGTGCGACGAGGAGGCGAGGGCAGGATCTTCATTAGGGAGTTTTAGAATAGCGCACGCTAAAGCTTTGCGCACGCAAAGAATAGCGTCGTCGCCACTGCGCATGCTCCGAACGCAAACCAGGTTTTGCGCTTTGCGTGCGCAATTTTAGCGTGCGCTATTTCTCGGAAATAGCGTGCGTACGCAAAGAGTCTTTGCGCTTCTCCAAGGAGGATTCGTGATGAGAAGTTGGCTAAAGCCAAGACGAGCAGCGTTAAAAAAATGGCGGCTTCCAGGATTACGTCGGCGGCTGCTTCGGCGGCGTCGTGAGTGCGACGTCGGCGGCATCCTCGCGACTGCGATTTTCAATACGGAACGACATTGTACTCGGTTTGGCAACGATCACCGGCAACTTGATGCTTTCGACGCGCGAACATTTCTCGGCGAAGGTACGATGTGGGAAGGTCAGTACACGAGACCTCTCTTGCCGAGGCGACGCAAGCGGACACGACCGGTCAACCGCTCGCGTCGCATTCTCATGTTTAAACAAATCTAAAATGCTACTCTGGACCAAAAACTTGTTTTTCTTCTAAAGTTACAGCATTTCGTGCGTGAAATAAAAATTGTGACTGTATCTTGGTGGCGTCGCAAGCGTGAGATGCTTGGGCTTTTGCGTCGCGACGGAGAAACGCTATTCTAAAACTCTCTTGCGTCGCGTGCGCTAATACAAGCGCTAAATTTAGCGCTAGCGTGCGCTAAAATTGCGTACGTTATTCTAAAACTCCCTATTATGTGCGCCTTTGCTTGGGGGAGGGCTTCTCTGCTTTTTTTTTCTTATCTCCCATCCCCGCGCGCGGCGCGCGACCCCGAAACGAAACTGCGTTGTGCGAAAAAAGAAAAAACAAAAGCTCCTCTTTGTTTTTTTCTTTCTCTCTTAATTTCGTGGATTTTTTTTTTTTTGCCGTCTTTCGCAAGCTGCCTTGTTTTGCTTAGGCGAGGGCTTCACCGCTTCTCTTTCATATCTTCTTGCGCGCGGCGCGCAACCCCAAAACCAAACTGCGCTGTGCAAAAAAAAAAAAAAGCTTTTTGTTTTGTTTTTTTTTTTTCCGGTTCCGTGGATTTTTTTTTTCTCGCCGCCTCTCGCAACTTGTTTTGTTTCGCTTTGCTGAGGCGAGGGCTTCTCTTTCTTAACTCCTTGCGCGCGGCGCGCAACCAAAATCCAGACATGCGCTGTGCAAAAAAAAAAAATCTTTTTATGCTTTTTTTTTTGCACTTTAGGATCTTTTTTTATTTTTTTAACGCCTTTTGCAAGGTGTTTTGTTCGCTCACGCTGCCCATGCATTCGCGACCTCGCTGCACCAGGATAGAAAAGTGCGTTCATTTCGCGCGCCTGGAGGGAGGGGGTCAAAATTTTGACGTCCGAGTTGGGGGTGCGTTTATTACGCGAGTGAAAAAAAAGTCGAAATTTTGAGAGCCGACTTGGGGGCTGCGTTGATTACGCGAGTGCGTTCATTGTGCGAGTAAATACGGTACATATTAATAGAAGAAGCATACAAAAAAATTGGGATAATTTACTTGTTTACCCAAACGATCGAGTTGATTGTATCAATGTTTTAATTTTAACTGAAATAAATGTTGACAGAGAAACTAGCTTTACATTAAATGATTTTCATCCTTTTTCATCGTGTAGAGAAGGGCAACGGGGTGGTGGAATACTTGTGTTTACTAAGTCTGGCTGGTTTTTCAAGAAAGCAATAACATCTTGTAGTCATGCTGAGGTGTTGGTCATTACAATCTCTAATCATTTCTTGTTGTTTACTATCTGCTCTGTTTACAGGGCACCTAGCTCTAATCTTGTTATTTTCTATGAAATGACGCAGTTTCTGAAGGCGTTTGACACCAGGCAACCGATACTTGCGGCTGACTTTAATATTAATGTACTGGATACGTCCAAGTATGGAGTTGCGGATTACCTTAACTTGTTATTGGGTTTTGGACTAGATAACGTGATATCAAACTTCACGAGGGAAGAGCGTCTCGGAAACCGAATTACAAGCACATGTATCGATCATATTATTGTGAGGCTAAACGAACTAAAATTATTTTCTGGTGTAATTAAGCAAAAAGTGGCCGACCACTATTTTATAGAGCTTGTTGTGTATGGAAATGTCCTGAACAGCAAACCTGAGTCTCTGTAAGCCGATTATTGATAACAAAAAGTAGATAAATTAATTAATGAATACGACTGTAGGATAGTCTACTCACCTTTGATCATATTACAGCCTACCAAAGAATGACCGAATGGTTTGCGAATATTTACAGAACATGTGAGAGGAAAATTAAGCTTAAACAAAGAAAATGTGAGAATGTATGGATCACTACAGAAATAATGGAGCTGTGCAATGAAAAGGACAAACTGTGGCACAGATGTAAAGCCAACCATGGAAATAGCGTATTGAAAGAAGAATTTAGAAGCCACCGTAATAGGGTCACTGCAAAAATAAGATTAGCAAAGAAAATACATTACGTTGCCCGTTCTCAGACTCATCAGAGTAACCCCCAAAAAACTTGGGATGTTGTTCACGAATTAATAGGGGGTAAAGGTAAAGAAAATATTGATCAAACGGTGTTAAAAACATTTGGAGACGCCGATGTAGAGTCCCTGTGCAATAGGTTCAATGCCTTGTTCATACAAGGTGCAACAGATTTGCAATACCAGGGACATGGCTCTTCTAACGTTTTTACCACATGTGAAGAAAGGTGTCGAAATTCCGCCTACTTGCCACAGATGTTAGAAGATGTAAAAATAGTTATCCAAAGTATGTCGATGGCCAAACCACCTGGGCATGATAGAATTTGTTTAAAGGGGCCCTGCAATCATATTTTAGCGTCTACCTTTTTTGCAGTTTCCACGTCTCTTGGGGTTCGGGCAAGCCAGCGGGCACGGAGAGAGTAACTATATCAGCGTGTCATATTTAAACCGGACGCCGCGGAAGCCTCCTCCACCTACGGGGGCGACCCGCGGTGCCGATAGCATGCAATATGTGACGAGATCGTGACGTTTTAGGTCCTGGCCTTTCTACTGGTCAGAGCCGCTAAAAGCTTCTTTTTAGTCGAAATACAAAATATAAGTGGCACGAGCCGTTTCAATTATTTATAAAAGTAGTTTTTGTTCAGTATTTTAGAGCAAAAAGAAACAAATGCAGTTTATAAAGTACGGAAACAAGAAATGACCCGTCAACATACTCCCCACCAAGCGGTGGAAAAGGCGGCGCATACTACAAAGGTGTAGTGGGATCAGGCTCCGACGAGCGGCGAGCGTAGAAAGGTCTCGGATGTACGCGGCAGCGCTGCAGTCGATGATCCGACCGGTTCCGAGCGCTCCGAAGGCCTTCGGCGAGCAGCTTTGGCTTGCGGTTTGGCCCTTTGGCGGTATGGCAGTGCGAAGTGGCTCCCATTCTGAACTGATCTTAACCCCGCGTTTGCTGTCGTTTGTGGCCAATGAAGTGTCATGCCGAATTAGTGTTTAATCACGCAGCAAATGCAATGCGAGCCGCCCTGGCTGCCCGCTTCATCCAGCCTATCCAGAACATGCTTTAGTGGCGCCCTCTCGAGCCGTGGACACGGAGTGCGGCAGCCGTGAGCTCACTACCCCTCCTCCAGTTCACGGCCACTTAAAGGGACAATGAAGACGATTTTATTTAATTTTTTTAATGGTGTTTTTAGGCTCCTTGGAAACGCTAGCACGCTGCCTAATTTTTTGTAGACATTTGTGACGCGTATTTCTGTGCCTACGAAAGAACTGAAGAAACCGAAACTGAACTATCTCCATTTTCATTTCTGGACCTCCGAAATGGAGGTGACGTAGGGAGTGACGTCAAGTGTTAATAGTCGGTATCGGTAGTATTTAGGAGATCGAGACTCTGGTCACTGCGGTGGGTTATAGCAGCGCGGTGGTTTCGTCGAATCTGTCAACATGGACGACAATGCCGCTCTCGCGAGCAAGTTCGGGCTTTCCTTCAGTGACCTGAACATCAACAGAACGAAAGTATGTGTGTGGCGGCCTCCGCCATCACCCGACGGAGACCGCCCAGCCGGCAACGAGCAACCTGCAGGCTCCGAGCAGGAAAGCAGTGAGCAACATTCGCGCGGGCCGGATGAGAGCGGCGCGTTGCCGAAGGACAGGGACGCGGGGGAGATGCCGAGGGAAAGCGGCAGCAACTCAGCCGTTCCGGGAACCGGTTCCTCCGCGGGGACGCTCCGCAAGAAGGAGAAAATAAACATCACCATTTTTGGTTTTCACCAAAGACGGACGTCCTCTCTCTTCGTCGTCAGAGATGACGAACAGCAACCCACACGTAAAAACTAGCGTCGCCCCGAACGTGACCTCCACTTATCCTGGCTTCTCCCCGCAACTCTCGGGGCGTCGCCCCAGTCGATCCCTGTATGATCATTACCGCAACTGTTTAATTGATTTGCACGGCACACAAGCGCCGGTTTTGGCTGAAATATGGGCAATGTGGCCTGAGACGTGCCTGGAACTCAATTCAATCGCCAAAAAAATATCCAAAATTGCCTTCAATGTCCCTCTAAAGGAGCGCTGCAACGATTTTAACGTTGAAAGAATTGGCATCTTCTACTTTTGCATTGTTCACCTTGTCACAAAGGACAGAAAACAGATCTACTTCCTTCGAAATGTTGCGATTCCGCCGCGTAATCGCGAGGCAAAAGTTTGAATATTCCCCGACCTGCAGCCACGAGCGGCGGCCATGAGAACCACGCGGCGTGACGTCAATGGGGGTCTTGTAGAGAGATAGCAAGTTGTGTGAATACCTGCTCGATAAAAGGTAACTTTTCTATAAATCTTGTCGCTCCAACATAAATATAAATGCGTCAAAAACCTGGTATAATCGACAAAACTTTTCTTATACGGAGTTTAAGTGACGCCATCTATCCTAGGTCCACAAAACCGTCAGCTCTATCTGCTACCGTGAACAGCCGCAAGAAGCCGGAGGGGAGGGGGCAGAGCTGGAAGAGTATGGCCAGAACCGGACCAGCACGTTGGCACTTCCTCCTTTCGCGATGTTGATCACGCTGTGCAAGTATGTGGTCACGTGGTCACGAGCGGGTGAATTCTCGCTGCTCACTGATGGCTCTAGAGAGACAGCTTCACAAGAACCCCGCGCAACCCCCATTGACGTCACGGCGCACGTGACTCGGAAGATGGTGAAGGAGTTGAGAGGTGCCGAAAACCTTGATCTTTGTCCATTTTTAAAATAAAAACTAGGACATGCAGGCAAAAGCGGTTTTTGTTCTTTACTTCAGAAAGGTCAAGACACCAACTCCCAAATTATTTAAGCAAAGCACTGAAACTGTTGCACAGCTCCTTTAAGCGACCAAGGATGTCATGATGGAAGTTATTTTTTTGCGTGTTTTTGTAATTTTAATTTGCCTATAACTAGGGTTCCGTGTCTTCGGAGTTTATTTTTCGTCAAATTCGGAGGGTGTTTTTGGAGTTTATTTTTTGCTGAAGATTCAGAGTTTATCGGAGTTTATATTTTTTTTACTCCCAATTCTCCGAAATTCTTAGTTCAATTTCTGCTGTGTTTTCTATTAAAAATAAATAAATAAATAAGAACCGAATGTAAACGTATGCCAGATAAAAAATAAAACGCGCTTGTATCAATTTAAATATCTTCAGTTGAATTTGGCCTTGGTGCCATTGCCATTGGCAATACCCACGACAAAAGTCACACACAAGTGGCGCTTCGATTAATGTGGATACCTTAAAATCAGTCAACTCCCGGAGGTAGTCGCTAGGAAGCTCGTAGTCATCCCATCAATCTAACCCACGGCCGCGCAGAAGGTGGAGTGGTTAAGGAGGTAATAGAAAGTTTGAACTGCCCCTCTTCCCAATTTTATACAATACCTATGGTCCATAGCTTTCACTGTTACTAAAACATACCCTTTCCTTTCTCTAAATCACAAATCGGATGGCCCAAACTGGAAACCAAAGAGTGGCCTTTGTCATGACCCGAATGTACAATGACCCGTTGCCCTGAATCAACCTTGAAGAGACAAGCGGCAAGAACCCTTTTGACAATGGTCCGAGATTTGGAAGATAATTATGGTGGTATTTTTCCCAGGACCATTGGCTCTGTGTTAATCAAACTGTAAAAAAAGAAAAGTATGTTTTTTTTTTGTTTTTGGGGTATATTTTTGCCGAACACATAAATATTCGGAGTTTATCGGATAAATCCGAATTGACCAAAATTTCACCGGCGGGTGTTTTTCGGAGTTTCTCGGATTTATCCGAAAACACGGAGCCCTACCTATAACTTTTAAAATTAAGCGAAATTCGAGAAAAGAAAAGTTTCGTTAACTTACTATGTTCAGTGCACTCAGGTCTGGTGCAAATTAAAAACCAGTAAAAACGTCCTTGCAGGGCCCCTTTAAGGGACATGGCAGTCAATTTCGAAAAACTAAAACATCTCTTATTAAAAATAGTTATTTAATCTTTTTCTGAGGGAAAGATTCCAAATGGTCTTAGATTTGCTGTGGTGAGGCCTGTTTTAAAGAAAAGAAGTAGAAAAGAGATGCTCAACTATAGACCCATTTCTATTTTGCCCGTACTATCGCTAATTACGGAAAAGTTTGTATTTTGGTCCATGACCTCCTTTTGTGATAAGCATTCTGTACTATGTGATTCACAGTACAGGTTTCGACAAAATAGAGGAACAATTACATTGCTGGAGGATCTGTCTGACCATATTCATGATAATATTGATAAAATAATTTCGAACTTTGTTTATTTCTAGATTTGAAAAAAGCGTTTGATTCAATTGATCACAAATTACTTCATATACAAACTAGAGCACCTGGGTTTTAGAGGCCCATATATAAAATTATTAACCAGCTACATTTCAGAACGGAGTCAATTAGTAAAGATTGGTGATTGTTAAAGTAATTTACTGATAATTCCTTCTGGTGTCCCCCAAGGATGTATTTTGGGTCCTTTTCTTTTAACATCTATGTGAATGAAATAGGTAAATTAAACTTTTTTTCACGCATTTTTCTAATGCTATTATCAGAACATTCGCGGTTCGAGGACGAAAGCAGATGACTGTATGTCAACTGTTGTTTCCACTAATTTTGACATGTTCAGTTTAAAGGGACACTCAAGTGGTTTTTGAGTTCGTGTTTTGATGATGACAGCTGAATTTAGACGCCCCAAGTATCCCTAAAAACCAAATAGTATAGTCATACGGTGATTATTTCTTTAATAAAATGTAATTGAAGGCCGCCAAACCTCGGATCCATCCGAAAACGAAACCACTCTCATTGGTCCTCGCACGCTTATCAAAAATATCTCGGGCCAATGGCGTTGGACGACGTTCCGTCGCGCAGTGATCCCGAGGTAGCCGCATCGGCCGAACCTCTTTGTCATTCGAGCTTCGATCATGGCGGCGTTCTCTACGCTCGAGGACCTGATGCCGTTGGAGGTTGAAATTCTTCGGCGGACAGCCGACCTGGGGATGATTTCCTATGACGCCACTCCGACGTGCGATGTGGACGATAGCAGCGCTTCGGAGTCCTGTTCGGGTTCCGAGGACGATGAAACGCAGACCTTTTCGGGCGTTCTTCGATTTTCGGTTGGGGCAAGTCGTAACCAAACCAACGTTTGACATCGCAGCGTTACCTCTGTTACGTGATGTCAAACGATGTCGCCACGTTGACTTTCGCCTCGGGAGGACGGGGGAAGGCTGGTTCAGACATGTGCAACGAGCGCGTACCTACGACTGCGTCCGTTGCAACCGGAGCGACCGGAACGACAGCTCTGCGCCGCGCGTACACACCTGAAATTACTACAAGCACAGCGGGTCGCCGTCAGCTGTTTCAGCGGCCCCTCTAAAAGGGGACGCACTGCTACTCAATGCCGTAACAGAATAGAGACAGACAGTTTTCTATAGCCTAAAGCTTTATTATTGATTTTTCTTGATAGGCTTGCAGGGTACAGTGGATGAAAAAAGAAAATAAAAAGATGCCGTACGCCGTCTTGGACGATCACGACTCTATACACGACATTGCAATAGTACAAATATCGCCACACGCATTTTCTACGATTATAAAAGACAATGTAATCTTAGCAGCGATATAGCAACGTAGAAATATGATTTCGTGATCAGATAGACGTTGCGAGCGTTCAGGATTGCTAACACTAATAACTTTTCTCCGGTGATGAAAACGCGTGAAACTTCGCGTCCTTTATACGGTACGCGCCAGTAATACCTTGAACTTGAGCACACGCATGAAATGCGCCAAATAAGAAATCCGGGCGATGTTCGAGGACACAAATGCTTAGAAAGCACCACTGTAGTCGAAGTAAACAAACACGACGGCACGGGCGTTTCTGCTGTCTTGAGAGTGCCGCCACGGCATCGCCGCACGAGTAGGTGGGTCTTCCCTTCTAGTACGTGCTGGGTTATCATAACGACACACGACGAAAATTCACAGTCAAGGATAGCGCTTTTACGCGGAACGATGAGCTTTCACCACGCCGTCCACGTCGATGATCAACACCGACGCCATGTGCGCGCAGATACGTGCGCTTCCGCGCATCCCGGGGGAACGGGAAATTCACCCCCGCGGAGGACGGCAAGGAGAAAACGTAGTCCCTTGTTTGTGAAACGATAATTGCAGTATCGCGTATTCTAAACTAGAACTATTTTACGTCTTGTGAAATTGTCATGCACAACATATTTAAATAAACTGAAAATTGTTTCTTTAGCGAAACTTTACAAAGGCCGCCAAAATTTTCAAACATACGATAATTTCATTGGTCCTCGCAAGTACAGGAAAGAGTCCGCACGTATTTTATTCCTGCGTGATTAATAGGCGGTTCTGCCTTTTAAAACTGAAGATACTCATTCACTGACACTTCCTTAACGCCATCGCACCAAAAGTAGCTTCTCCAAAAACCGCTTGAGTCTCCCT
>JAZHYW010031890.1:0-37877 GCA_037355805.1 Ixodes ricinus | reverse complement strand
TCTTGATTTCTTAGGTAAACCAATGCAAATGGAAATACATACGCGTACACTGAACAGGATCCATAGTCAACAACTAACATATGTCTCAAATCATTCAAATGAGACACGCGTTGTAAATATTGCGCTATTTGTTTTTGGGGAAAAGTTCATTTTACTAGTAAGTGCGCCTGGTGGTTTCTCGTATGCCGTCTGCGCAATGGTCAGTTCCTTTTGACACATCTTGACCTGTTTTTGCGGTAAAGATATAAGGATATGTGTTTATTGTGGGGAACTGTTGACCGTCTTGGACATTGTTTCTCATCATCGACCACGACGATCATTTTGTTTAGAATGTTTTAGAGATTATTATTTGTTTCGCCGGGTCTTTGCTTAGAAATTAATCTTAAATAACCTTTCACCGTATATTCGTTTTAAGAAACAATGGCTACATGCTCCAGTCATAAGTTTCAACCTATGACCTCTCATCGACTTTCCTCACGTGGCTTTGCTGTAAATAAAGTTATCTCGTCGCAGTGCTACCTTTGTGGCGGCTGCGTCAATGCACCCTTTATAAACGAGAACATAAAACGGAAAAACACAAGGGTTTCGATTGCACGTGTGTCCTTCATGCGCTGCTCAGGCTGAAAAAAATATTTATGAGCATAATTGTGTTATTTTGAACGCTCACGCATAATGATAGGCGAACACTTTTGATGTTTCGAATCATTGCCGTGTCCGCATAAATTAGGAGAATTTTGTGACTGGGCGATTTTGATTTGATTATAGACTTTTGTTTACGCTTCGTTTCAGAGCGGCAAATGTTTCGAAGATGATGATACATACTTGCTATGCCTAATTCCTGCACTCGCACCGCGCTCGAAGAACACGTGTCTGTCTCTTAATACTAAGTTTCTCTACATTGGAATTCCCAGGAGTGTCACTCAGCCTATGCCATTCGCCAGTTTTATATTGGTCTGGCAACGGTGATTTCTAAAGCGTATTCTTACAAGTGGTATGCTAACGAGTATAGCACGTGTATCGATTAAAAATTGCATATGGCGTTTCCCTGTGTTGGTGAAACGCCGAAGCATTGGGAGTGGCTCCGTCGACAACAGAACTTAGAGGGAAACTGAAGCGGTCCTGTATTTGAGGGAAAACGCTTGCATCGTCTTCATTTGGCCTGCAGGATAGCGAATATCAAAATTATATTTAAGATTGATGTGGCAAACTGACACAACCGCACTTTCAAGATAGCGCTGAGGGCCCTCCTTCCCGGTGCCTTCCGCAAGCCTGACCCGAGCAATCAGAAACATTGCATGTGTTCCCTCACAAGCGGCAAGCGCAAAGCAGTTGAAACCTCCGGGTACGGCGTCACATCCAACGGTTTTCTTTCTTTCTTTTTTTTCGGCGGGGGGGGGGGGGGGGGGTTGCGTTTTTTGATAAGTTCGAGTCACATTCTTGTGATATTCAAATTCACAGGACAATAACACGCTAGGAGTTATCTCTAACTCTGTTTTTTTCAAGAACCTCTTTAGCTTTCTTTTCATCAGTACATTCGAAGACGTCGATTTAAGGCGCATAAATCAAAATCTATTCGGATTTGTTTCTTTTCCGAGTTGGCCGGGTGGCATCTATACACTGGGGTCTTTATGGCCGCCGACGGGTCGAATTCGCAATCGCCAGCTTGAACTTTGAATAAAAACCTGTATGTATAAAATTCAAGTACCAGATGATGCTTCTTTGTGTCGCTCGCCGACTATTCCAACAAACGCAGTCGATCATGACGCAAAAAGAAAAGACCTCCACCTAGCTCTAAAACGAGTTCCCTTCGTCATCAACAAGGCATTTCACCTGATGTCATGTTGATGACGGTTATCAACATGGCATCAGCTGAGATTTCGACCCGGAGGTACGTCACGTGAAACTGCCCCATAGCTGCCTCTGTAGACGTTTCTCGGCTTAGCCACTACAATATTTGTACTTATGCATCCTGGCTACCCGTTTTCTTCCAAATAACTGAAACTTGACCGTTCAGAGTTTCTGGCAGCACAGCTAGTAAGAAGAACTCAACAAGCGCTTTCGTTTATTTGCTGGGCGGCGCTTCGTTTGTTGATCTCAATTAAAAATAATGAAAAGGAAAAAAATTTCGCGCGCGTCGTTTTAATGATTTCGAGATGCGACGACACTCCCAAAACCACACTCGGCGTTATATCTCATTTCGCCCGTAAGCCGACAATAGACTAAGGGCTGTGCTTCGATCTCGACCAATCAAACACCGTCCTTGCACCACGTGACCCTCCTCTACTCAGGAATCACGATACCACGTGACTTCGGATCGAGGGTTCATTGGTCACTGCGAGCGCGGAGCCACCAGTTCTTTGCCAGCTATATTTCGTTCACCCCTTACGTGACAATGCTGTGGAAACTACCCGCTCATCAGACCAATCGATCACCTCTCTTTTGTCACCTGACACCGCTCTCCGAGCGTGGGCGCGGGTGAGAGACGTGATCACGTGGCGAAAGATAAACGTATAACTGGTCCAACCAGCTCGTAGCCTCCGCAGCGCTGTCAGCTGGAGGGTAAACGGAGTATAGCATGGGGGCGTTCATGGAGAATAGATGCTGCGGTCCCGAATTTTCCCGGACGCCGCCGACGCCTCGGCGACGCCGACTTCCTTCCCCTTGTCCTCTTTCTCCCCCGTCCCATGACAAACGACCGTTTTGTTCGTCGTCCCCCGCATCCCCTTTTCCCGCGAATGACTCTTCCTCTCCCTGGTATACGGAAACGGAGCGTGGAGCGGAACGCGTCCGTGCCGCCCACCACCGAGCCAAGCCAAGTCAGGCCAAGTCAGGGGTCCGACGCGGAGTCAAAGTACAAGCCAGAAAACAAACGGCGCGGGTCGCGGCCAACAATGGACGACGATGAATTCCGCTCTGGACGCCGTTGAACTTGCCCTTAATGTCACATCGGTTTGAAGAGTGTCATCCTTTTTTGGCTACGGTGCCCAGAGCGCGCGTCTTCGACTGGTGCGTTTCAGCGTCCTATATGCTGCCCGTACATCAAGAGGGGTCGTGAAGTGGTGACGAATGACGTCACAGAAGCCGGAGTGTAACTCTGTTGGATGTCGCGATCCTGGCGGTTGGCACTAGAAGTATACCGGCAAAAAGTGCGAGCGAACGCGAGTGTCGCTGTCATCGCAGCGTCCCAACTTGGCTGCCGGAGCTTCCGTGGACTGTCACACAGGATTGCGACCTGCAGCAGAACAGGCGTCTGCCATATTCAGCACAACTGCTGGGACGCCGCCAGGATCGCGACTGTCGACAGCGTGGCACTTGTACGACCTCACCAGCGGAAATGAAGGGAGCACTTTTTTGGTCAGAGGCGCCTTCCATGGCACCATACTTTAGCTACGGACAGCTACACTTTGTTTCATTTAAAGTTAGACCGTAGCCGATGCTAAGATCTGATGGAACCACTCGAGCTGCGCCAAAAGGGAATCGTCGCGGTGTTCGTTCTCTTTGTGTCTATTCATAATAATAATAATGCTAATATGACTTACTGCCGTGATCGGTGAGGACCGAGAAAAAGAGCCCCCAAACCCCCACCTTAACCCAACCTCCCCCCCCCGCCAAAGAAAAAAAGAAACAGACAATACAATTAGCAAGAATCTCCACTAGTAGCAATTTGAACAATACCGTTACATAATCAACGCATTCCATCCGAAATTCAAAGGATTCACATAATGTTTCTTAACTGTCGATGATTCATGGTGTCCATCCGAATATGCGAATATCATGAGAATGCAACAAGTATAGACGTATAGGGATTCGGTGGGCCAAACATTTCTTTGCCGGTGTTCGATCGAAACTTTGGTAAGTGCCAATAGTGAGGGTTCCTAATTTCGTAGGTCACGAGATGTCGCTGCAGATTACCCCTGGGGTTGTTCCGTTGATTGCTATCACCGAGCCATCCACTCGCGCCCTGGTGAATGCGCCGCGATTGGTTGACTCGGTGATCGCAGACGCACAAAGGTGGCGTGACGGTGCACTTTTGCCGATGTTCGAATGGCTCCGAAGGATCGTGACGTAGGCTGCCGTCAAACTTCGCGCGAAACGAAGTATAGACCAACTCAACTCACTGACGTCAAGCCCCTGCAGCGGTGGCGCTGCTGTCGGTACTGCGCATGCGCAAACGCTTCGCTCCTCCCGAATTTGGTTTCTGGGCACGCGCAGTGCCCACACCTGGTGTGGGCAGAGCCTGCTTGTTTGTGAACACTGCATTGGTGTATAGATATCCATTCTGAATTGAGCTTACGTCCGCAGTAAGTATCGGCAGTCAGTGCAAACGAAGGAACGTTTTTGTCTTTTTTTTTGTAACGGAAAAATTAGAATGTTGAGTTTGTTCGGCAGACAACATCGGAAAGTTTCGTTGTATACCTGATAGTGTCGTGCCCCCTACCATGCGGGAGTAAGGAAACAACGTTACTGGTGAGTTTGTCTAAGCCTAAAGCGTCATTGAGATTTCTTACCGTCGTGAAAATGTAAGAAAGTACCGTTACAGTGGCTACATAAAAGAACGGTTGCGCTACTTTCGTATTAGTTTGGCGTCGGTTTGGATATCGGTAGTATTATGATTTGGCAGTGATGAAAAACGAGTACGAACTTCGAGAACTTGACTGTTACAGAATGAATCCATAATGTTTGTTATCCTCTGTTTGTCAAAATTTTGAGATTACAGCGAGGTACCCGCGGCGCGTTGGCTTTTTGAGTGGACCTAAAACGTTACCCAAAGTAACGAGTAACGAGAAACGTAAACTAGTCATGAAATTACTTTACTCGCTACTCATTTTGGGTTCTACAGTCTACTGCAGGTTTAGAAAAGCCGGACTAGCTCTTCCTCAGAAGAAGCCTTCCTCTCTTTCCCTTTAGCAGAGCCAACGCTGAAGAGGAGGAAAGAGGAGGGAAAGAGCACGGCGAACAGAGAGCTCCGTGCGACGGGTCTGTCCTGCTTTTCTTAACCTGCAACAGACTATAACTTGCATGTACGTTACCGAAACTATAACCAGTACGTTACCGAAAAACTTAACTTGCTACCAGTATCATCGTTACTTGTATTGCGTTCATTACAGCAATTTATACATGGTCTTCTGACAATAGATTATTTTGACTCGGACAACGTCGTCTGTGGTTCCAGTTCGTGCCTTGAGCATCGAGCTCGGGACGCTTGCCAAAAGTGTCCGACACGTGAAGTGTGAGCATATCAGTTAGAAATCCATAAAAAGAATGCCTGAAACGATGTTGAATACTCCGCAACTGAGACGTCTCAGCGCAAGTGAAGCCGCCAGGGGCTTGCCTCGAGCACCTGGGATATCTGGATATGATGCTAGGCTCATGATACCAAAGGCAAAGAATACTCTTCCATTTCCTGTGCCTGGGTTCATTGCAAAGGAAGAGGCAACGCTGGAGCTTGAAGTAAATACTGCATTGACAGTGTGGGCGTGTGCAGATATTGATACCGTTTCTTCGAAGCACTGGAATACCAGGCAACATTTACATTTTTGTAAGGCAGATTAATTCTTTTCTTTTGCGGTTTTTTGAAAATCGGAATATATCATAGAAAAGTTAGACCCATGGAGCTTACATCTTACACAAGACAAGATGTAGAACAGTTTGTAGTTATGAACTACAGAGTCCTTTATTTTTTCACCGCGCTAGTAAAAATATTAAATCAGATCTTTATTACAAGAAACTTGTAGTATATATGCAGATGTAATTCTTATTGCTTCATGCACAATGACAAGTAGTTTGCAGGCCGTCCATTTTACGCCATAAAATTTTTATAGTTTTATAGTATGGTAGGCGTTACCCCAAAAGTAACGAAATACGTTACTTGTTATTGGAAAATAGAAGGAACGCGTCATTAATTCCCGCTACCGAAAAAAAAAACGTGTTATCTTTACCCATAAAAAGTAACGCACATTACTTTTGCGTGACTTTTTGTTTATGAAATACGATGTTTTTTTCTGCTTTGACATTACAGGTATGCATAAGCGCCATATTTTAAGAAACATTACGTCCATGTAGAAACGTAACATAATACCTTATGTCTTTTACACGTTTCCACCTGAGTACTCACAAGAAAAAACAGGAAAAACCGGAAGTTCAATAATTAACGGCTAAAACACATACACAAAAACTGATGTTTATTGTTTGTGAAGCTTTGGGAAGAAGACCTAGTGACGTGACTACATTACCCGTCACACAGAATAAGTAACATACGTACGTTATCCGTTACCCTTTTGAAAACGTGGCGACTATATATGTTACCAAAAACACGTTACAAATAACGCCTTTACTTCTAACGCGTTACCGCCAACACTGGAGAATTCACATCCTGCAAACACCGCCTTATTTTCTGTGCTGCGCTAGATCCTTTTCTTTCTTTTTTAAGTAAAGGTTTCTTCACTTCTAGATTTTTTATCGCCGACGCTGTCCGCGTTGTATAAAAATTTCGATGTCTACTACATTGTCCGCTTGTCTACATTATCCACGTGTCTGGTTATCCATATCCACGTGTACACGTTATCGACTCGTGTAGGGCATCCATATTTTTATTTTATAGGAGTGTACGTTGTCAAAGTGTCCTCGTTACGGATATTTCTCGTCATTCACATGTCTCCACATGCCTATGTTTTTCACATATCAAGATGGTCCACGTGTCCATGTTATTCACATGTCTAGGATATCCATTTTTTGGGGTATTCTATCCACGTGTCAAAGTTATTCAAATGTTCATGTCATTCGCCTCCCTAGGTTATTCATATATCTAGGGTATCCATATGTCTAGGTCATCCACGTGCCTAAGTTATTCAAATGCTCGTCCGCATGTCTAGGGTATCCATATTTCTGGATTATACGTTCCTACGTTATCAGCGTGTCTGTTTTACCCGTATGTCTCGCTAATAACGGGACAATGTTTCCACATGTTACGGTTGTTCGCATATACAGATCGTCCAGATCTCCATGTTATCCACCCGTCTGGGGTATACATGCCTTGCAAATGACGTCATATAGCACCGTACCAGCCGCCATTACTTGGTACCAAGTTCCTGTATCCCACGCCTTCTGCGGCATACATTTGGCCAGGCACGTATCCAGGGGGGTGGCCCACGGGGCCCGGGCCCCCCCCCCTCCCGAAATCTTCCATTTTGCTGGGGCCTCCTCTACCCCCTCCCCTCATACAGCATTTTGTCGTGTGCGGGACACCCCCCCCCCCCCCCCGAAACAAAATTCATGGCTACGCGCTGCATTTGGCACCATCGAATCTGTTCTTCTGGGCAAGCCTTCACCAGAAAAACAAATTCAATGGTGTCAAATGTAGGCCGCAGAAGATACGGGCACAGCAGAATGGTACGGAGCAATGGCGGCTGATGTGAGGTCAATGCAAGCCATGTATGCACATGTCTACGTTCCACACGTCTAAGGTTATCTACATGCTCCCCTCCTCAACTTGAAGTCTTGTACAGGATCGCTGCTCGTCCGGCTAGAGCGGCACTGGACGCAGAAACCGACGCAGCGACTCTAACCGGAGGCGAACAATTCCCCCGGTCTTCGAAGGGCGGCTTTCGGGGCAGAGCGGGAGATGAATGGGAGCCAAGACCGCCGGACTTCATCGGAGGCCGCCTCGAGGGGTGGATTCGCGGGGACAGCGGCGGAAGGGGGAGCCCCATTGAATGGGCTTCTTGTTATACTAATGCCCCGGGATGTGCCGGCGACATCCACTTGGAGCGGGACCATTATCAATTTGTCCGGCCACGCTGTTCGCGGGACGGTCACCGGATGTTTAGCGACCACGGTCTTGGAGGGTTTGTCGTCGAGGTCTCGATGTGGGACTTCGACGACGTTGTCCGTTTCATCGTCCACCTCAATGGGTATGCGTCTAGCGTGGCAGCTTTTGTATGGTGCCTTGTTGTTCGGTCGTTCAATTTATAGAGTCAGATAGTTCCATCTCCACTTGGGCGTTAGCTTCTCGATATTCCTATAGTCGCCGAGAGCTTCAAGAAGTGGAGGCGTGGCTCGTCGTGTTTGAAGTTTTTGTTTAGCAATCTGTTCTTCGGCGATCTTGTCGGTTATTTACGCGTTCTTTTTGGCCACGAGACGATGAGATGATCGCGACTCGCCATGATCTACGTTACTATCAATGACTATAGACATTTCTGATTACTGCCTCCTGTAGAAAGTCATCCTCCACTGTCATCTAAAACTGATTGTAAGTTATATGCATGCTTTACATTAAGAAAGCTTATTTAAGCTTTAATGTTTTCGCAAAAAAAGGCGTTAAAGCTATACACTAATGCGAGCTCTGCACGCGAGCTATACTTCCAGGGGTACAGTATTATAGGGAGCTAATCGTCACGATAAGTCGGAATAGTTGACAAATATTTTAATTGTTTTGAAATTAGTGCAAATGAACATATGGTTGCAACTAGAAACCTGCTAAGCTTCGTCGAAAACCACCAAGTCACATTTCTAGGAACGAATTTGAGCGCGTGAGAAGCACAGCAGTTCGCTAAAGTTGCCACTAGTGCGACAGGCACAAGGATGGCGGCGAGGAAGTGCGGTTGATGAGAGGAGGAAAAACCGCGCGGGAACGCTCTCGCACCTTTAGCCTTTCTTCCGCTGCAAGAGTGGTAACTTCAGCCCTCCAGCCATGCATCCCACGTGTTCCAAGTATTTCTAAAATGATTGAATAGTTTCCGATAACACTCAACAAGTTTCTAGTGGAGCTCATATGTTTACTTTCACCAATTCATAGCTTTATTAATATATTATTACAGTCATACGGTCAGACGATTTATCGCAACGATTAGCCTCCCGTGTTATGTCCTCCTGGCCGTATAACAACTCACCTGCACAAAAAGGGTTAGTGCTTAGCTTTCACGGCTTTCTTTTAAACAAGCCTGTGTAGCCTAAAAATACTGAATGTATATTTAAGGGATACTGGACTCACCCCAAAACGTTTTAACACTTTCACGCCCACATGTTACTCAGGAGCAACACTCCAAATCATAGTTTCTTCCATACAAGTGCCACCGGTGGCCTCACATTCCCATTGTAGCTCTCGAGCAACTTACGGTGTTTCACATCTAGCAACATGGATGGTGGCGCGCGTCTTGTTTCATCCTGCTGGTAGCGGCGAAACTTGGGCGAGTTGGTTCTGCATTGTGGAATTAAAAACGGCCTGTGCCTCTACTCGTCCTTCGCCCGTCTTCGCGATGTTTTTAATTTCACAATTGTTCCATCCACAACGTTTTGGTTTGGAACGGCGTTCATGTGTATCTCAAAGCGCCACCAAACTGGATGCGGTTCTAAATATCACGGCCTGAAATGTCCATTCAGGAAAAGCATGTATTCAAAACTGATCTGGAATTATAAAGACGGACGGGTACGTTAGCATAAACACTAACAGTGACTCATTGAATGTTTTTCTAACGCTCCATGGAGTGCAAACGGTTGTTGATTTGGAGACACATTGGTCGTTCGCGTCACCACTGGCTCAGAACATCATGGTTCAGACGTAGGGGATCCATGATCGAGTGTAGAAATAAAAAAAAAAAGGAATCGGCGGGCGAGTGGGTTAGCGCCCTAGCCTCACTCCTAATGGCCCCGAGAGCGAACACAAGCGTCACTGCGGTCGCCGCGTCCTGATTGGCTGAGGTCGCTGCCATGACGTCAGGGAAGGACTCCGCTCCGCGATCTCTCCACTCCTCCGGCTCGCTTCCCGGCATCGGTTTCCTGGTTTGGCGTTGTGTGCCGCAAGCATTTCGAGGAGCGGGACCTCGTTTACCCCGGTGTACAAGACGCTAGGTTAGGCCGGTATTGACGTGCTTCCGTACGATCGCATAAGACTGCTTCTCACTTTCTACTTTATAGTTGGGTTCCAAATCCCTCAAGCTATCTGCGAGAGGCGATTCCGCCGATGAACCTCCCCGTCCGTCCACACGACACAAGGCAATCTCGCGAGGGGTCGGTGGAGCGGTGGCGTAAGTGTTTCAGACGCTGGAATTCTGTTACCTGCACGTCCATGATTTGGGCCATGCCACATCCCGCTTTTGCAGGCATTTGAATTGGCATTTACATCAAAGGGCCTTTCGGCGGTCGGCAAAATTAGCTCGCGACCCCGGACTCCGCGATCGTGCCGCTCTGCATGCGCTGGTTCAGTAGATGTTTGAAGTGGCCCTGGGCCTGAAAGCGCTCCTTGAAGCGCTCGTCATAACAGGGTTGTTTTACATAAAGGTAGCTTCTTCGTTGAATTAACGATCTAGTTCATACACCGTATGCAGGCATGTTTATTCTTTTGAGAAGATGCACAGCTGGCTGGAAATTAGTTTGTTCGCGTTCCTCGCGCTACCGCTTCTTTCCCGTCGGGTTTGAAAACCATGGTTTCGGGTCCTCGCCGCTGCAAAAGCTGTGCGCTGACGTCCAGGTTCCCCGAGAAATGCTCTGCGCTACCAGATCCTCGTGCTCCAAATCTGCGACTGGGCACTCTATGGCTCCGTCGTCGAACTTCCAGAGTGAGTAGAGAGGAGGTTGTGATAGCGAACACCAGCTTGGAGCGCGTGGTGCGAAAGCTCGTGCCGCAGACCCCAGGAGTCCTGGGTTCAACGCCTCCCCCCCTCCCCCCCCTGCCCGTTTCGATCTGGATGAGCATTGTACCGGCGTGGTCGTGTATCACTACTGCGTGATGCATGCTAAAAAACCCAGACTAGCGGTTGTACTGCACTGCCTAAATTTCTCATCTACAGCTGGCAGACAAGTCGCCCGTCTAGACTGCATAAACATGCAGACGCCCCATTCGTTTTTTTTTCTTTTTGATTTAGACGTACTTCGAAGCGTGCTGTTTTCTTGTAATATACGGCTTGCACATTCAACGTCAATGTTATTTCTACGTTCCTAGTGAATTTGTCACGAAACGAAACTGTGAATGACAGGTTCTTAGCTGACACACATTTCCGCCAAAGCTTACTGGTACACTTGTGTTGTTTGCATTCTTCGCGAGCAGTCGCCTGTCGTGGCAGTTGGTTACTTTTACTTAGTCGACAATTGCACATCTCACTGAAATAAAAATATTACTTTAAAAATATTTTTGATGTTTTATGGTTTCTCGTGTTTGCTTTTCACACTGCATGTCTAGACGAGTGGTACCGGACCAAATAAAAAATGCTCTTAAAAAGAAGTAATGAGCTAAATAGTTTTCTCTCACGGAGGTGCATACCGCAACAGGTGCAACATGCATGATTGCTCTGTCCCCAGCAGAATCCGCTTCAAAGGAGTAGTGTCGCTCTATAATAATCACCACCCGATCACTCTATGCTTTGCTCGTCTCCCAAGGAGTGACACAACACAACGAAAAGACAGCGAATGGGTTTACTGTACTTCCCCGTTGCCCGTCCTTGAGAGCCGGCAGCTACGGGCCCGCCAACCCTGGTTGCCGCCCGTCGTTCAGAGTTCGCGGTCAGAGTCCGTGTCCAGGCCTGCGGACCGTCCTTCCCACGCCAGCGCTGCGTGTAGGCTAGCTGTTCCAGGGCTGTCACAGCCCGAGTCTCGCTGCGGAACCACTCCGGGATCCTCGTGGCCCAGGTCGGTACGGCCAGGGCTAGGCGTTCCCGCCGGTCCTGCTCCAAACGTCGCTGGTGGACAGCTCCGGTGATCGCCATGCCAGCAGTCAGACCGGCTCCATCGTTCCTGCCCGGCCCCAGCCTCGCGCAGCACGCTGTGTCCGGCGCCAGCTCGTGTTCTCTTCTCGGCACACCGCTTGTCACGTGCCCTATACGCCCCGTCGTCTTCCACCCTCGTCTCCTACAAAGGTTTCACAGCGAGTAGGATTAAGGAATGGCAAACGTTGACTGAGGAGCAACATTGCATAGTGGCGTTACAAATACACATATATTCTTATTGATTCTGCAAATTCTGTTTTTTAAAATACGTATTCGTGAATCAGCTCAGAAGTATTCATTTGCATTTTCTATGAAGAAAGTCGTTTAGGCATGAAAGGGTTACGTGTCTATAGGAGACTTAGCCTATAGGTCCTTAGAACTTCTCCCAAAAAACAATATATTGTGATAATTTCGCAGCGACACTTCTATTGAATTAGGAGCGATTCCGAACCGATATGCCGATGTCTCAAAGTAGAATCCGGTTTCGGGATTTCGCCACAAAAAATATTTTCAGATCACCTCTCTTTTTTTTCTTTTTTTGGCGAAAGTTTTTTTTATTTTTTATATTTTACATATTTGTTTTCTTAGGCACTTGAAATATTTTTGAGAGTTTAGTCGGGATTTAGCTGTGAATTTTTGTGTCTTTGTTAATTTCTCTAAACCTCGACAGAAACGATGTATGCGAAGTGTGGTTTGAGAAATAAATAAGATATTGTGATACCAGTCTGCTTTTGTGCCCTGTAGTGACTAATCGATTCGCGAAAGCTTTAGTAGCACACTAGGGCGGCTGTATTTGTTTTTGTGTGTGTGTTAGTTATATTGTCTGCGTTAACACAGTGGTCTTATACTATATAGCTTGCGTTAACTTGCTGCAGATCAGTTCATTCTGTTCTCCATTCTTTCTTCGTGTCTGGCCTCACGTGTTTGTTTTTCGTTTGTTTGTGAACGCCTCTTGCTTTTCTGAGCATACATCTTACTCAAACTGTATTTATCGTGCATCTTCTAAAAAAGCTTATCGTTAAAAAAAACAAAAACTGAATAGTCATGTGCCCGGGCATAATAATTAGTTTGGTTAAAAGTATGTTTTATTTTGTTAAATAATTATCCGCTTATGAATGCGTCCTCCTAGGGTCACATCCATGTACACACAAAAAAAAAAAGAAAGAGGCCGCACCGCACATTTTTGGGGAGCGTAGGTTTGCCACTCAGCAAACTGCTTTGTCGCTCACCGGCTCTCCTTCTAGTAGTGAATCTCTTGATTCACGCCATGGCATATGTACTATTGCGATTGGTAATAAGCTTGATTAGCTCAAAATGGGCCACTACCGTCACAACTTTTAGTTCTCCACTAATGGTATCATTGAATATTTTCGGATAGTGCGGAGATTAGAAACCTTTGTGGATTGATAGTCCGATACACAGTGGCATAAGTCGCGAATATGTCGACGGGTTCAGGGTCTGAAAAAGCGGCGTGTTATCTATAGGCGACCAATCGGCTCATGGAATCTCTTTTTGAAGTTGATCAAAGAGTCCATTGTAATGGCACAATTCAGTTAAATTTTTGTCTCGTAATTCTTTTAGCTTGGACGTCATTCGTCCGGACGCTTGTGAGGGACAGAACATTAATCTTCTATGGAACAAGTTGATGGATATTTTTTTTATCTCATTCACTGTCATACGTGCGTTGATGTTTACAGGTTTCCCGGTGACAAACAACTATTACATGAACGACGGTGATGAAGTGAAAGGCCACAGTCGTTCAACTTCCGATTCGGTGTTAACGACGATGAAGTGAACCCAACGCTCCCAAAAGAAACGCCCGACATCCTACTTGAAAGTAACCTGCCAATACCGCTGCTCAATACCATTACCCCGCCTCATCGACATAGTGGCCATGGGATCAAACACACACAGGGCCTACACAGGGAGGAGCCCCGTCTTCGGCCGTCAGCAGAAGCCAATCTCTCATTCCCACCGGCGCCAAACCGCGACACACCGCATAGAACTCCCCGCGCTGCATTCGGTCGTGATCCGGGGGAGAAAGGGGAGACATCACTTCCTTCCTTCCCCTTTTGGTCCAGTGCCACTTCCGGTTCCGGCCGCGCCGCCGTCGGCACGCTTCCCCGTTGAGTCGCTCTTTGACACCGCTCGCCACGGGGAAGGGAAGTAGAGGGCGCCAGCGTCAATGGCGCGGACGGGTCGGGCACGTTTAAACTGCGTTTCACCTTACGGCTGACTGAAGACGACACTACGAGTCAGCCAAGCCAATCCAATGCTCTGTGTGTGTATCACGTTACCTTCGGGAGCGGCGCAGTGACGCGCGATCATGTGATACGTTCGAGGCACTGGATTGGCTTGGATGATTCGTAGCGTTCTCAGCGGTTCATAGTAAGGTAAAGACGTAGTATAATCGGGATCCCCCAGGACGCCTACGTAGTTTCCGCCTCACTCGGGGAACCGGAAACGTGACGTCATGGCGTGGCGGTCAGATGCTGATGAGGCGGTTGGCGTGACGGATTTGTAGCGGTCTGCCCTTTGTGCATTTGCCGCCGCGGGCTCCCCTCCCTTTTCGTGGGGTGGATTTGTTTGGGGGGAGTCTTTTCAATTGGACCCCAAGAGGGAGTCTGTTAAGCCCCCGGGCGTGTGTGCGAGGGGTTCTTGGGGTGACTCGTTAGATTCTGCTGCGTCATTGAGCCTAAGCTTTCTGTGGGCATTAAGCGTGTGAGTTGGAGTTCACCCCAGTGTTACCACGGTAAACAAAAAGGTTCGTGAGGACTGGGAAGATTCGCTCTCGCATAAAAAATTCAGTGCTAACCGAAGCTTTTTTTTTTGGCGGCTTTTGGAATCAGGTAGCCCGTACATCGCTCACTTTACAATGAAGCGTAGCGCTATGAGACACACGACAACAAAAAATCGAGACAACTGAAGCAGCTTTCGTGGCAATTTGAGAGTTGCAAAAAAACTCAAGAAAATGCTCCTTTGTAACCATTTCATTATTCTGAGAGGCAACGCGAAGTGTCTGATTGAACATATCTGACGGGACTTCAAAGTGCGGTTCTTGCTTTCACTAGAGGGTCGAAACGTTTACGTCTATCCGTCATGACCGAGTGGAAGAAGCATGAGGCCGCAGGTTTCTTCCCCTCAGCGGTTGGCAGAACCCTCAAGAAGAAAAGAGAAACTTAAATAGATGTCATTAAGGGAATAAATCTTTTTCTTTCTTGTTAGAGAAGTATTTTGTTGCGTCTAGTGCCTCAAATACGTGTTGATGCAAGACTGAAAGCAACGTGTGTGTTCCAAAGACTGTGTCAAGTCCTTAGTGTGTTAGGTCCTAAATGCTCGCTACTAAAGAACAGAAAAAAAACACGTAAGAAACGATGTTTTAGCGAAATGGTAGACCCCGGCAGCTCCTGTTCCTGTGATCAATTCGGTCGTTTGAAGGAAGTCCAGACTTAGCACAATATCAAACAATATTCGCCCTATCATTCGCTGAGTACCGATTCTTAAGTTCTTATAAGTATTCCCCCTAAGACGAACAAACTGTGACGGGAAGTTTTTCACAGAGGTTCGACGACAGGAATCTAGCTTTAATATTTCAAACCTGAATAATGATGCTCTTCAGCTATTAAAAGACACAAGCTTTAACACTCCTGCACCGCTGGCATAATAACCGAATCTTAAATTTCAGTTGCAGTCCCACACAAGTCATATTCCTTAACCCACCCCCCGAAGCCACAATGTCGGCGGTCTACACGTAACGATACGTCCGCCTAAGTCACATGCCAGCCATTTCGCGTACCACGCCCTTCTCCAACAAGCTCCAACACGGTAAGTTCCGAACCGACCCCAGCTGTTTTCTTGGTCCCCACACCAAGGACTCCACAACTCTTCAACAGTGCTTGACGCCACAGGCAGCAAAAACAAGCGCCCGGGGCCGGCGTCACCTTATAATAATCTGGCAACAACAAGGCCTTCGCGTCGTCTTTCGTTTCTCTGTCCCCAGGATCCTGGCTCGATTCACGTCACGATGGACCACAGCGAAGGTCAGACCGCCTATTCAAACTCGAAGACGCGCCCATTCTTAGCGCTCCGATTGGTTGAGCTGGCGGGAGATGCGAGTGAGGTAGGGCGATCGCGGCTTTTGATTCGTCAACCTTGATGTGACGCCAGCGGATTCTCGACACGGGATTGGTTCGGCCGGATTCAAGTATCCCTCTTCGGTTTGTCTTGGGCCGAACCATGGAGTGTGGAAGGGAGGAGGGGCACGAACGCTGTGGCGCGGCTTGCTGGCCCATGTTGCGAGCCGAGGGACCCCACTTTCCGCCGAGTGCAGAACGTAATGCCGAATTTTGCTGCTCTCATTTGCAAGTTATTGGTCCGGAGACCAGCCGTGCGTCTCTCCTGCCAGGGTTGTGCGCTTGGCGGAATAAAAATAAGCTAGGTCTGGCCACCCCGTGCGAGCGCTGCGTGTTTGTGTCTCTTCTAGGGTTCGGTGGGTTTTGGGGGTTGGAGGGGGGGGGGGGGGGGAGGTGACGGCACGTGTGGTTGGAGACTCGAACCCCGGGTTCTCGTGGCATATTTCTATGAAGTGTTTAGGGTTATGGCCGTCAGAGAAAACTGGGCTGTTGCGCTTATTAAGTTTGAACCGCAGCTGGGGTGATGACTAGATGACAGGAGATTTTTGTTTTGTGGGATCTTGACGTAATCTGCAAGAGTTAAGAAGTTTTCCTTCGTTTGACGTTTTGATTCTCGCGTTCTGTAGGGCGTTTTTGAAAGATGCCGTGTTTATTGGGATAGGATATGTGCGCACTATATCGAAATACATAAAACGAATGTTGAAAGTATTCTATCAGAGTCAGTTTGTTCAGTTCATTTCGAACAGCTAGAGATTTGCTCTCTTCCAATGCCTGTTTATTATACTTATATTCGTCTTCTTGTGTTAACAGAGATACACAGTGTTCGATCTAGCTGTGAAATTATGATAACTAAAATTTAATAAAAAGCAGATAAGAGCATCGTCTTTGTTTCACGTAGCTTGCTGTTTTCAAGGAATTTGTAAAGTATTCATGTATGTATAAAATATTCTAAATGCCCCTAGTTCAGAAATTATTAGTCACCGTAGGTTTCGGGAAACTCTTACCAACTTTATTACATTAAAATCGAACGAAAAATGGCATGAATGTAGAGGGAAGCAACGTGGCACAGAAGCTTCGCAATTAATACTACGTCCCTCCTGGTCAACGTAGAGCTACGCTAACAAGGGTAAAAGGAAACAGTATGGAACATATTTAAAACCCATGGCTTTGTGACAGCCTGGATCACGCTGTTGCAGAATTTTGATGCTAAGACGTTGGACATTTACTCTAACACCACACTTCGCAAACCGGGTGCGTGGAGAATTTATACCTATCTCATTGTTCCATAGACGCGTACTTCCGGCTTTGATATTAATGCGAAAGCATTAACTGTCCCACGGAGCGAATGAGGCGTTGTCTGTGACCGCAAAAAACGGCGCCTAAATTCTGGGCGCAAAATGGCAGTTAAATTTCCATTGGCCGCGACGCGTCATAGTTCGAAGGAACGCCACCCTCTTCCTGGCGCTGCGCCCCGCGCGCCGGTAAAAGAGAAAGGGTGGCGCGCGCGCGGCCATAGAGGCCGTCCGGCCTCTCCGGAGGACAGCGTGGCGCCCTGCTTGTAGAAATGCACTGCGCGTACGAATGCCCCTTTCGCATTCCAACAGTTAAACAGTCTTAAGTGTCTTCCTGGAATTACTTTTTAACAAATCACCGAGAATATTTCTTTAGTATTTTATTACGTGTTTTGAATTACAGTCAGATTGAAGTATGGTATACGCAGAAACAATCTTTTAGTTATGATGCTTATACCCTGAGATAGGAAAGGAAACTTGAACATGAAGTGAACGAGACAGGAGAAAGGGGACAGACAGCGCCTGATATGCATCGTGTTTGTCCACTGTCTTCTGTCTTGTCTATACCGGTCTCAGTGTTTAAAGATCACGATTAATACACACCAGCTCACCTGTACTCTCACCATTTTAGAGCGCAGCTCTTAGGCGCCAAATTCCGGCTTGAGCGGCGTCGCCGTCGCCGTCGGCGTAACCGCGCGTTGCATTATGGG
The DNA here is from genome assembly GCA_037355805.1 of Ixodes ricinus. Classification (NCBI taxonomy): domain Eukaryota; kingdom Metazoa; phylum Arthropoda; class Arachnida; order Ixodida; family Ixodidae; genus Ixodes; species Ixodes ricinus. Next base: position 20,046 of record JAZHYW010031890.1, on the reverse strand, counting down.
ACGTTTCCCATAATGACGTCACACGACGTCACGCGACGGAGGGCAACATTTTCCCCTAACGTCTGCGGGAAATTTTGCCGCTAAATGTGGCAGGGAAATTTCATCCCTCGTGACGTCAGACGGGACGTCATGTGTGACGTCACAGGGGTACAATTTTCCCGCTAAACCTGGCGGGAAATGTTTTCGCAAAATTTAGCAGGGAATTTTTTCCGCTAAATTTAGCGGATTCCCTCTTGATGTCACACGTGACCCTCCCCTCCGCACCCTCCCCTCTTCCTCCTCAAGAACTGTGCTCTAATTACAGCATTACAGAGAATTGTAAACGTCTTTCTTTCCTTTTTTTTGTTTTGTTCATCCTTTAATATATTATGCCGCCTAATTCAACAGCTGAAACAAGAATTGTTCCGTCTATTCCAAACAAGGCACGAGCGTGGTCTAAGGTGATAAGAATGCTTTGAAAGAAACTTTCTGGAATCCTCTGGGTGGAAGACGATGCCTCACTCTGGAACCTTGCTAAGTCTCTTTGCGAAATGACGGCTGCAGCTCTGAGGCCTCGGTGAGATACCTTTTCCGGTTCACCTATTTCATACTAACTACAGAGTAGGTTATCTGGAAATCCCATGCGGAACAACAATCAGATCAACTGGTGCCTTCACGCAGCGTTGTGTTAGATGACGTCTAATTGCTATTAATTCAGTGGATCTGTGGGAATTACCTTTGAAAGCAGAGGCCTATGCATCCACGTTACTTTGCCAATCATAGTGAATTACAAAAGGATAGCTACGATTTTTTCTTCAGAATAACATCAAAGACACTGTTTGGCTCTTCCAGGTGATGTCCACCCAGAAACCTGTTGTTTCTTATGGGTTGAGCGATGTTTCGTGTCCGCGTGGATATGCGCGTTATTCCGGGCGTCGCTTTTTGCTTCCAAACCGACAGAAAAGATTCATCTCGCTCGGATGGAGCCGAGGTAATAGCCGCCCTCCTTCCGAAGAGGACCTTGCACACTCATTGTCCGGTTCAGGAAGGAAAACGAAAACCGACGTCTACAAGAAAGGCCGTTCTGGGAAACAAGAGGCCCTGGTTTAGGAAACTTGGTCGGGCCTCACCCGGAAAGCGGGCTTTTATTTTGCTTTTTTTTTTTAAAGTATCCCATACCCCCCAAAATGGGCGTGCGTCCTCGTGTAAACTCTTCAGAAGTCCGGTGGAGAAAAAAGAAGGGTGGCGGCAAGGAAGGGAACAAGCATCGTCCATAAGGGCGGCCGTGCATCTTGTTCGTTCTTGAGAAGCCATTCGGACCGTCTACATAGCCACTGACCGTCGTGAGGAACAGCGCGTGGAGGGAGCCGGGCTCGAAGACTCTGTTTTGGGGTCAAGCGACTGCGGACGGGGAAAGGGAGGTTCGCTGACCCTTTAGGGGGTCAAGCCGATGCCGGGCGCTCTCTGCTCGTAAATATATACGCGGAGGGTTGCTGCCGAGTCCAGTTGGTCGTCCAGTCGGGGATTAGCAACGGGTGTCCGGGAGAGTACAACTCGCGGGGACGACGGGGTGCTCGTTTGATACCTCGTAGCTGCGAAGACTCCATGTGGGTGTCGCGCGACGCGATGATGTCGATGAATAAAGCGAAACTTGTTCGTTCATGGGCTTTCTTTTTTTTTTTTGGCGACTCGTTAGGGTTTGGGTTTCACCGGTCGCGGGACGACGACAACGACATGCGCGCGAGACGCGCGGTGAAAGTTGCGACTGCATCGAACGAGGATTCTTGAATGTTGTTTTCTCGGGTGTCATAAATGGAGTCTGGCATACATTTCGTTCTTGAGTTTTCTAGATTTGCTATCTACTGTCGAGGCCGGTTATAACGAAGTCGGTTATAACGAAATAGCGGCTACAGCGAAGTGATCACGATTTCCCATTCCCCTTTTACACTTAGTTATAACCGAAGTCGGTTATAACGAAATAGCGGATATAGCGAAGTGATTTCCGATCCTTGTTGACTTTGTTATAACCAGTTAAGACAGTACCCCATTTCCCTTTTAAGTGTAACCGCAACTAACGCCGCGATCACATGGAGTGGGTCGGGTATAGAGCTAAAAGCGCGTCGTCAATGCGATCTTTGTGAGTTTGCTATCGCCGGCTAAACCAGTCGCGCGTAGAGGAAATCGCAGAATTGCGGCGGATTCACTATGCGTGAACTGGTTTGTCTTTTTAGACGTAGGCTAGGTGGCGCAACCTACCGCCCGTTACAAAGGGTATAGCCAGTTGCATCGATCCATCCATCCATCCATCTGGTAAGAGCGTACCCACCATAGAGTTATTATAGGTACGCTAGAGGTTCAACTGGCGCTATTGTCTATGCTACTTCCGGGAGGCAAATTGAAGCAGACAGCAACCAGTCTACTTTTGCGGTGCTCCTGTGCATTCTTATTGGAAAACGCGCGTGCATTTTGTCTCTTCGCCTGAAAACGACACAAATAATGTTCGTAATTTGGGACGTACCGAATAATATGTAAATTTTTCACATAGTAAAGTATAATTGCTTTAGTAACAGCATTTTTCTTTACCCCTGAACGTTGTTAAACTTCGCTATATTTCAGGCCCAAAACACTGTTCCATGGCAGGTATGTAAAAACGAGCGACGATTCTAAGCAAAATATCGATCAAAAGGAATGTAGAGTGCGTTCCAGGTTCGCTGGCATTCTGGTGGCGCTATATATTGCTAATATGCCCGTTCTGTCGCTATATCAAAATGACTCCCTCGTGCATATTTACTATCGGTTAAAAAAACATTCGACCGTAAAAAATAAAGTACGTGGGTATACGAAATGTGTGTCATTTTATTATTTCCAATGTCGGGCAGTTTTTATCGGGCACCTGATCTGTGGCTTCTCCCTATTTGCAGAGATTTGGATCGTGCGGGTGATGATTTGAATCCAGAACGAGCATCTTCGCACATAATCATGAGCAGAAAGAATAAAGCAGTACTTACTTTTTTATTGCAAATCGGACTATATTACGTGGCTTTCAAATTATTTTGATCGTCTGCATGCACACGGAGTTACTTATCTAGTGTTAGTGCGTAGTTCTTGCCGTCTTTCTTAGTTTTCAAGATGTCTTTGGTTTCTTTGGCACGTATATCCCCCATGCTGGAAAGCTACGACGCCGTGTTCGCGCTAACAGTGTCCGACAGTGTACATGCATACATGTACGAAGCGGTTCCAGTGGCGGATCCAAGGGGGGGCGACGGCGTGGCCGCCCCCCCCCCCTCAGACAAAGTCGACCCCCCTCCCTCCCCCTTCTCGGAGGGCAATTTGACATGGGTGGACCCCTTGCACTAGAAAGAATGGGAGAATAGTATCCTTAAAAATTTTCCGCCCCCCCCCCCCCCCCAAAACGGAGTTCTGGATCCGCCCCTGAGCGGTTCTAGCACCGTTTTTCATGCCACGAATTCCAAAAAAACCGCCATAACTGACCAATTATTTCGCCTGCGTGACTGAGAAATGTTTCAACGTGCCTAGTACGTACGAATTATTCGTGATATCTGGTCTTATAATCAAGCTCAGAGAGAAAATGCACTGGCTTTTTCCCATAGGAATGCATTACCGGAAGTCAATTTCCGACTGGTTTTGAAGCTCTAGCGTATATTATAATAACTCTATGATACCCACAGAGACATCGATCGCCGTGACGGTGCACTTTTTGGATCTGCTGGATCGGTTCGATCATAGCATTATAGCCGCGGTCGGACTTCTAGATAACGAGCTTCCTACAAGTAGCGACGTTCTTTGAAGCGCCGACTGTGTGACGGTGCAGGTTTTAGGAAGCGAGAATGGCGGCGCACGGCAGAAGAGTGAACTGAATGACGCCATCTTGTTCCAGCGGAATGTGCTTTGTGATTTGTGTTGGTCGTCGTTACTCGTAAAAAGAAGTGTCGAGGGACTGTACGTCAGACTGTGTAGCACCAGAAACAAAGTATAAAAATGACCGCATCTCCACGTGGTGAATGATGTTGATTTTGGCGAAGCTCTGGTGGTGCTGATGATACTGATTGTATTGTTCATAGGTAGTGCTGATGGTGCTGATTTTTTTATTGCTCATACGTAGGGCTGAGTTTTGGGTTGCGTTTCGACTTCATTATTACTGCTTTATGGTCGGTGAAATGCAGAGCCAGTGGTTCTTCTAGCGGATCAGCTTGGATCCGCTAGAAGCCGTGGGAACGCATCTCCACCGCTTAAGTCAACGGTCCATGTCAGAAAGAGAATGTGTGGTATGGAACGTGGTTATACACGCATTTGAGCATTTGACCGCAGCGCCCTCTCGTCTATAAACGTTGAGCCAATGCATGCAAAGTGTAACGCGATTATATACGCATTTGACCGCAGCGCCCTTGCCTGTATAGACGTTGAGCGGCTACATGCAACGTTTCATCCATGACATCCCCAGCTCTTGAGTTACTACCACATCTCATAGCCCCCTACTCGTCCCGCAGTCGTGACCGAGTGGTTAAGGCGATGGACTAGAAATCCAGTGGGGTACCTTCCCGCACAGGTTCGAATCCTGTCGACTACGCAAACATTTTTTTCTTTTTTAAGAAGACAGATGGGATGGCAATCGATGTGAGCACGGACGCCGTACGGACAAAGCTAAACCCTAAGGAGCTTCGCCCCTAATAAAAAAAAACTGCTTTAAAAACAAAAAAGAACGCAGCAGTCATTGGATCATAATGTTAGCTTTTTGCAAGTCACGAAGCCTTTTTTCTTCGGGACTTGTTCCTCGTCCTTTTGTCGGAGTTCTTATCGCCGCCAATCAAACTGATTGGCGGCGGAGCGCTGAGAATATATGCCGTGGACTCGCCACGCTTGGCATTTCTGAAACTGTCATTCAATACAGTCAGTTACATCGATAATTGCAATAATACTTAAAAAAACAAGCGAGCTGGTGATGATTCATTGTAATAAAACCCGAGACTCAGGAACACAGAAGGGGACGAACACAACACAACGTCTCAAACACAGCTGAAGGTTTATTTGTCAGACACTCGTTTAAAAAGGCCTTCAGCCTTTTTAAACGCTGAAGCCTTCAGCTGTGTTTGAGACGTTATGTTGTGGTCGTCCCCTTCTGTGTTCCTGAGTCTTGGGTTTTATTACAATACATCGATAATCTTTTAGTTACCAGGGCCCGGGAATTCGGGGTGAATGCGCGCTTAGATGTCTGCGTTGAAAATATGTTGCAATAGAAAAACGCTTTACTCAGCTCCGGACGCCTTTAATGGTCAGCAATTAGGTAGGCTGAGGCTGAACCGTCATGTGGCAGCAATGCTATACTGGATGTCGTTCTACTTGGTCGATTATATTTACACGAATGCGTTTTTTTCTGTTTTGTTTTTGACACCGGGGTTCTTGGAACGCTTTATTTCGTTTGGTTCAACAGTTGTTTTCTTTGCGATATAAATGACATCGAAGTTTATGAATAATCGACGGGGTGAAGATGGAAGTTGTAGTTAGTCTGTGCTTGCGCATCGTGGTAGCAAGACAAAAACGCTATTGCTTTTTCCTTAGAGATGACCGTCGCCGCCACCGCCACCTTATCATCCCCTGCTGTCACTTCTTCCGAGTCTATCACACCAACCGTGTAAGTACGCTCGAAATATACTCTGAAACTAGAGCTGGCGTGACGAATTCTTAATCACAAATTGATACCACTACTTCGTCGACATCTCTGAATGTCTGCAATAAAATGTAAGGACACCTTGACATAGAAATTTCCGCCCATGGCCTCTGGTGAGCGCCTTTGGTTTCTTTTCTTTTTTTTCACGGGGTCTGTACTTTTAGCTACTAATGTGTCATTCAGATGTCCTATATGTGTTTTCAGTGTGTGTGTGTGTGTGTGTGTGTTTCGTTATATGTAGAGGAAATAAATGAAGAAATTGCGCGTATGCCGGAGCGGTTTACATGCAGTGCCCACGTATTGGATATTGTAGAAGAAATGTATGCTTCGAAACAGACTCGATAGCTAGATGTCCTAACACTCAAAGTGAATTAGTAAAACACCGAAGGTCTTGTTTTATGTGTGGGGACGCGTGTTTGTAAGACTGTGTCGAGCAATTGCGATGATTTAGAAATATCGATGTAAAATACATGCGTATAATGGAAATAACTTATTTCGTTTTGTGTTAGTCCTTGATCTCAAAGAACTCATTTTATGCATCTAGCGTGATCAATTCTTTAGACAATGCATTTAGAGCATTTCCGATACCTTTTTTCATGGGTGATGTCGCTGAGGATATTTCTCTCTTGTTCAAAGCACGTTTCTTGTTCTAGCAGGTTACAGATCATCATTAGCGTCGACATCATCACAAAGATAATGTACAAGCCGCAGGATAGAGATAATATACTCTGCGGCTTGGTTGACCTTGCTCTGCCAAAGAGATCTTTGCAACTACCAGGATAGGGTACTGCAATAGGAACAGTCCAGAATAGATTGAGTAACGTAGCGTATTTTCCGGGCTCTATAGGCTAAACCTGGTGCAACGCTCTAGGAGAATGACGTGACCTGCATTGGTACTTTGAGTATATGCAAGGTCAGCCGCACAGTGTCAGCTCATTTCGCACTTTTTAAGATTACCTTTGTACCCTGGTCTCCTATCGACATTGCAATTATTATGATCATCATCAGCGTTTCTTTATTTATCACTATATTATCAGCCAGGGGTCTATAACGGCGCACGAACACTACAAATCCAAACGATACGGGGCTTCCGAAAGTCCGATCACCAAAAATCTTGTTATGCCGCAGCTGCTCTGAAAATGTCAGGTAAGGTTGTATTCGCTGTATCTAACTCACAGGAGTTAACTTCAGCTCCTTTTAATATAATCACCAGCCACATCGAGGCGCTTTTGCATTCGATGAACCCAACGGTTGGAACAACGCTGGAAATCATCCGATTTCAGGAGAGAAAGCTGCTCCCCAACACCGAAAACGAGGTTTTCTCTTGTCTCAAACGCTTTCCTCCGGAGGGGTTCCTTCAGTGTGGGGAATAGCCAAACGTCACAGGGTGCCAGGTCAGGTGAATAGGCGGGTGGAGTCAGAAGATCAATATCGAAATCAGGGATGAATTTCAACGTTCTGCGAGACGTTTGAGAGGGTTCGTTGTGTTGGTGGAGGATGTGACGACGCAGTTCCTTCTTGGGGCGACCTCCGAGTAGTTTTGCGAAAACTTTCGGCAGACACAGTTCTGTGTATCATTCAGAATTCACAGTTCGCCTTTCCTCAAGGGGGTGCACAGGCCACAACACCCTTGAATCCGGAGAAAATGGCCAACATTGTCCTGCCGGCTGATCTAAAGCGGCGAATTTTCTTCGGTGGCGGCGCTCCTTTTGCCAACCCCATCATGGCTTGAGGCATGGTTTCAGGGTCCCTGTTGTAAAATCAGGTGTCACCACCAGTCGCAATTTGCTTCCAAGCAGGAGATTTGCCTTCCTCGAATCTTTGGAGGCACTGGCGGCAAAGGATCACTCGGGATGCCTTGTGCTCTGGAATCAGGGTGAGGAATTCATTTGGGCAGAATATTTTCCTGTAACCACGGTTTTCAGTCAAGATTTTCCAAATTGACGTGGCACCTATATCAAGTAGTTCCTTCAAATTCTCCAGTGTATATCGACCATCTTTCTCAAGCGCCGCCTTCACAGTGGACACATTTTCATCGTGGTTGCCGTTTAGGGGCTCCCTTCACGGCAAGCGTCCTCCACAGAAAAGTCTCCACTTCGAAAACGATTGAACCACCTGGCAATAATCGAGGGGGTCGGGGCTTGATCGCCCATAACACCTTTTAACCTCACGACGCATTCTGTAGGCTTTGCAGAAGACAGGAAGTCGAAAGTATTGAACGACCGCACGAGCTCCTTCGTGAATGCCGGTTTTTTTTTTCATCCTGCCGCAAGTACTCAAATTTTGATTTCTCGTCTCCATAGCTTTCTGTGGTCAAAACTTCTAAAAATTGAAAGTGCTCGAGTGACCGAACTTCTGAAAGACCGTAAAGAACGAGAAAGACTATAGACTAAAATAAATCCTCATGGAGTAGCTTTTTTTTTTTCTTAAACGAGCTGAGTCATAAAAATTGGTTCTCTGCGGTGTCGGCTGGCAAGTTGACGCACATGCACTTTCTCCTACAGGCTAGTTTATTTCACGCACACACCAGAAAAAAGACTATCTGCTTATAATTTGAACTTCGACTAGGTGATGGTAAAGCGCCTCGTATTGTAGTGGAAAGGTGAAACATTTTCCATTATTAAAAACAAAACAAATAGCATGTCTTTTGTTGTTATTGTTGTTGTTTTTGCAAGATTGCAGGACGTTTGGTAGCAAGTTGAGCCGGCCTGGACGCCCGCCCGTCAAATGAGGCGCCGCCAATTCGGAGCGATCGCTGTGGCGCTGCGCCTTCCCTCTCCACTCGCGTGTCATTGAGTGTTCGGTCGTGCCTGGACCGCCGCTTGTTTCGAGAGGAGCGGCGCCTGGACTTTCCTGGTGCGATCGAAATTCGGGATAGTGGCGAGCTTCGGGGCTGGCAGCAGAGAACTCTTCCTCGTGCCGCAGCGCGACGCTCTTCTTTCAAACTGCCTGCCGATTGTTTAGGCAGTCAACAAGCGGGTATAAATATCGCTCTACCCTATACTGGGTCACAAAAGCTATCGGGCCCAATTTTAAAAGATGCACCCGCAGATATAGGCGGTAAATTGTTTTCTAATAAACAACCGCGACAAACGATATTTATTTTTTGTCGACAGTGCATTTTTTATTAACGCTGCTTTGTCAAAGTGCTTTTGGGGGATCCTAGCATGGGCGTACCGACCCGGGGGGGGGACGGGGGGGGGGTAAGGCCAGGCGCTTGCCTCCCCAGTTTTCAGAGTGGGGGGCAAGGCATGTGTTTTGCCCCCCCCCCCGAAACAGCGGCCACTGGGATACCAAGGGCACCGCCCCCCGGCCTTGGGGGGAAGAGTGAAGGTCTGGTCCCCCCCCCCCCACTCAAAAACAAGTTGGTACGCCACTGGCTTCTAGCAATTTTCATTGGTACACTATAAGTTCACAAATTTTTTTTCTTTTTCTTTTGTTAGTTTGTGACGCTCAAGCCCGAAAATAAGGCCGCGTTCAAAAATATAGTTGGTCTTATTATAAGAATCAAGGCTGAAACACACGTGAAAAACCATTCGAAATTTTGACGAAACTCGGAGCTTGCGAACATCACACGATTTTCGACGAACGTGCGGACTTATTGCGCGCAAACCGGAAATATCGATGTTCGCAATTTTCATACTGCAAGGTGCGAAAATTAAAGTCGACCATCGGATCGGCCTCGCGAACGCACGCGTGATCGGTGCCGAGCCTCATTTTCGGAAAATACTTTTCCTGAAATCGTAGCACATTCAGCATACTCCAGGAAGTTTAAAAGATCTCTGTGTGCCTTGCCATCCGTGTACGCCCGGGGCGTACGGCACCTGACAAGGACAATAAACAAAAACCACCTCTGTAAACAAAACAAAAAATGTTCGTTTTGATATGGCAGACGAAGACTAAAGCTGCTGCAGCCTGTGCTGCTGCCCCGTGAGATTCAGTCCTCCCTGAAGTAGAAACCAGGCAGGTTTCTAAACGTTCGTTAATTTTCACAAGGCTTTGGTTGGAGTAATTTCTTTTTATTACTTGTAGCGTGCTGCTTTTTACCAAGAGTGGGACCACAATCATAAGCCAATCATTACTTGAGTCTCCGTTTTTCCTCTCCCAGCTTGAGTGTGCGACCTTAATTGCTGCTTTCACGAAATCAAGATATTATACAGGGGAAAAGTATCTAAATATTCAACAAATCACAGCTTTTGCGTTAGAGATTCCAACAAAGTGGTATGTCACTCAAATTCCTGTAAAGTGACCAACGGTAACTTCTACTGCACGTTTTGTATTCTGCATTTCGCTTCTACCGCCACCGTGCTATTTGCTTTCGCGTCGACGGTGGGTAAAATTTGCCTCTGTTCTTTGCAGTTTATCCCTTCTCGACCGTTGAGGGCGAGAAGCGTCCTTATTGATAAGCCATCCGAGTTAGACTTTTTTTTTATCTCTTCTTACGAATCAGTGGTTTTTGTACGCTATTTTCCCTTGAGGGGTAAAATACTGTTTTTCTTTCCTGTGTAAAGTGTGCCATTGTATCGAAGGGTCCAAATACTTTCAACAAGCTTGAAGACCAGTTTGTATATTACGAGTGCAGTGCCTTTATTTCATGTAAATAAACTTTTTCTAAACAGTATCTGTTCTTATCAGCTTAGTATCTGATACAGTCCCTATATGGGTCTGTGATATTAACCTCATCTTTGTAACTTGGCGGGGTTACTGGGCTTGCCCAGTTCCTGCCAGGGTCGGCCTAGTTCCTCCGGGAACACATGATTTAATCACCAATAAGACTGACACAATATTTTTGTGTACTCACCTCCGATTTCTCTCCGTGTCATATCTACCACCCGTTCCTGCTCCCACTACTAGCCAGCCGGAAACAGCCAGGTGGCGCCAGCAGAGTGAGAGCGCACGGTTATACCCTGTTACGTTGTAACTTGGCAAAGGGTGAACGATAAGCCCCACATTGCGTGCCGACGGCTTCGATATACGCTACGTATACGAGCGCAACGGACGCACAATGGAGCGTGACGCAGCAAAAAGCGTAATACCTCTTCGCCCTAAAATCGCACTCCGGTGATATGTAGTGACGTTCCAATCGGCCCACAAGGGCCGTAGTGTCCGCCGCTCTGACATGTTATGCGATCACGGCTTCCTGGCCTACCCAGTATTTCTTGCTTCAGACGCTAGGCTAAGCGCCGCCACCAGAGTAATAGCTCCGTTTGAACCAAGCAGCCGCCACTCTCAGGCATACCCAACGTTTCTTGGTTCAGTCACTAGATAGCGCCAAACCAAACAGCATTGCACGTTTGGTTTGGCCTTTATAGCCTTGCTGCGATCCATGTACAGTGGGCTGACTCGCCATCTCCATGTAAATGGGCGGATCCCTTGCTCCCTTTTCCGTGACAAGGGGAGTGCGGCAGGGTTGCCCCCTGTCTCCTCTGCTTTATGTCCTAAGTCTGGATCCTCTCCTCCGTCGCCTTGCGTCTTGCTCCCGCATACGCGGCTTTCAGTTACCTGGCCGCGGTGATGTCGCGGCTAGCGCGTACGCCGACGATGTCAGTTTGTTTTTGCGTGACTCACAGAGCTTTGAGTCCGCTGCACAGATTTTCTCAGAGTACGGTTTCCTTTCGGGAGCACGTTTAAACGCCTCGAAAAGTCAAGCTCTACATTTCGAAGCTCCCCTCCTCCTCTACACGCAGACATCCAAACTGTAGCCGTGGTTCGTGTCCTAGGAGTGTTTTTTGGCAGTTGTGGAGTGTCGCCACGCACGTGGGAGACTATAAACTCCGCGCTCGAGCGCCAAGTGGCCGTGGCAGACACGTTTACGTTGTCGTTTCGTGACAGAGTGTATCTTGTGAGAGCAGTTTTTTGCGGTCAACTTTTCTACGCGGCCCATGTCGGCCTCCCTCCACCTCGGTTTTGCCGGCGTGTAACGACCTGCCTTTTTAGGTTTTACTGGAGCTAGGCACGGAGCTCGTGACCAGAGCTGTCCTCCGTCTCTCGACGTCACTCGGAGGAAGGGGATTGCCTTGTATCGACACCATGTCGCGAGTACTTGCGCTTCGCACTATCTTGGAGTGCTTGATGACACAGAACACCCGGCGCGCTGTTTGGCCTTGTATTTCTTGGGTCCCGATCGCGTCGAAGGCTCGTACCTCGGGCCCCCGGCAATCTCTACCCGAGCGCTGAGATTGCACCTCCTTTCTACCAAACGGTGGTGAGTTTCCACGAAGATTTATGCAGAATGGTGCGAGACCTCATGGTGCGGGACGAGCCACCGGCTCGTAAAGTCGAGGATGTCTGCTTGACGCAGATCACAGCTGATGAGCGAACACGGGCAAGCGCTTTTTCGTGAGACTCTTTGGTTTCCCGCCGTCTTCCTGGACCCGTGGAAGACCTCGAGTGGCGTCGAGGACGGGAGGTTCTTCCGACAAGGGATCGTCTGCAACGTTGGGGCATGGTGCCCTATTCCCGGTGTTCCAACTGCGGAGAGGTGGAGACAAACTCCTACGTTTTTGCGACTTGCAGCGTTGCACGACCATTTTGGCGTCTCGTGCGCCATGGTCTTCGCATTCTGGGCATCGTGCACTACGTCTCGGGCCGCCGCTATCCTCGAGGAGGCTTCGCCCTCCTCCTCTTAGCAGTCGGCCAGCAGGTGCTTTGGCAGAATCGTTGTGCTGCTGTAGGCCAGCAGCATCGTACGCGAGCCATGTGTCCTCTGCTGTCCCGTCTTCGAGGTTCTTTGTACCGCTATTTAGACCGCGAACTTTTTGGCTGGGAGAGCAGAAGTTCCTGAGACGATGGTCCTGCTTCTACGTCCGGCTGGCCAATGGCCGTATCCTTCTTTCTTTCACGCCACTTGCCTTGGTGTAACAGGACCCTTACTGATAAGGCATCCGAGTTGGAAGTTTTTTTGTTTTGTTTTTTTCTTCTCACGTATTTTCTTTATAATTGAATCAGTGGGTGTTGTAGGCTGTTTTCCCGTGAAGGGTAAAATACTGTTTTCCGTTCCTGTGTAAAGTGTGCCATTGTATCGAAGGGTCCAAATGCTTTCAACAAGCTTGAAGACCAGTTTGTATATTATGAGTGCAGTGCCTTTGATTTGATGTCAATAAACTTTTTCTAAACAGTATCTGTTCTTATCAGCTTAATATCTGATACGGTTCCTATATGGGTCTGTGATATTAGGCTCATTTCTGGAACTTGGCGGGGTTTACTGGGCTTGCCCAGTTCCTGCCAGGGTCGGCCAGGCATTGCACTACAACCAAGACCGGCCTAGTTCCTCCGGGAACACATAATTAAATACACAATAAGACTTACACAATATTTGGAGTACTCACCTCCGATTTCTCTCCGTGTCGTATCTACCACCTGTCCCTGCTCCCACTAATAGCCAGCCGGCAACAGCCAGGCGGCGCCAGCAGAGTGAGAGCCCACGGTTATACCCTGTCTCGTTGTAACTTGGCAAAGGGTGAACGATAAGCCCCACATTGCGTGCCGACGGCTTCGATATGCGCTACGTATACGAGCGCAACGCACACATAATGGAGCATGACGCAGCTGAAAAGCCTGATACTTCTTCGCAGTAAAAGCGCACTCCGGTGATACGTAGTCACGTTCCGATTGGCCCGCCAGGGCCGTAGCTTCCGCCGTACTGGCATGTTATGCGATCACGGCTTCCTGGCCTACCCAGTATTTCTTGCTTCAGACGCTAGGCTAAGCGGCGCCACTAGAGTAATAGCTCACATTTGAACAATGCAGCCGCCACTCTCAGGCATACCCAATGTTTCTTGCTTCAGTCGCTAGATAGCGCCAAACCAAACAGCATTGCAGGTTGCCTATAAAGGAGGGTAGCCGTAAAGATCGAGGAAGCCGGGTTTTTAATGCGTTCGCATTAGAACGCTCGTTTTGGGAAAACCCCTTTGGGTCTTTCGACTGTCAGCGCTGGGTAGAGAGAGGGAGAAGGAAGGGGAGAGGGTGACACGTGGTACGCTCCCGTTGGTCCTAAATGCCATTAATGCAAAGGTGCAGGCGACAGAATAAATGATAAGAGGGACAAAGAGACAAACACAAATCTCCAAACACAACTAGGCGACTGGGGCGCGCTGAAAAAATCTGCCTGGTCCTGGTATCAAACCAGGGACCTCTTCATTTCTAGTGGAGCGCTCTACCAACTGAGCTAAACAGGAGTTAGATTTTTTCAGCGCCCCCAGTAACCTAGCTGTGTTTGGAGATTTGTGTTTGTCTTTTGTCCCCTTTGTCCCCCTTCCCTAGGGATTATTTTCGCCCATTGGACCCAAGTGCTGTTGTCAGTACGCGTCAACATCTTCCTCTCTCCCAGACGCTGACAAACTGACAGACACCACCGGGGTTTCGTCAAAACGAGCCCTTCCGTTTTCGTCAAAGTCACACGCAGAGCTGTCCCGGAGCCAGAGAGGAAGACGCGCCGCTGCGCGGTGGAATGCGGGCATGCTCAGTTGCCGCTCTGCCGTCGCCGGTTGTTCTTCTCTCTGGGTTTCCGTAGTAGCGGTGCGTGGGCTGTGGTGTGTGTATAGTTAAGGCGACGGATGCGGTTCCCTCCACGAGTGATATGGATGCGGTTCCTTCCACGAGTGTTATGGATGTGGTTCTTTAATGAAAACTTTGGTATTTAAGAACCCCTTTGAGAGTCTAGAATTGGCGAAATTTTGTGGCCGCGCATATGTCAACCTGTGCCAGATTCGCGAAATATTGGGGCCGCCAAGATGAAGTTTTTACATACAACACGCACGCGCGGAAATTGAGAACGTGCTGACGTCATTTGGTGGAGGAGCGTCAAAAACTAACTATATCATAAAATTAGTATGTTTCGCTTTGTATTCCGTAAGCGTTGGTAATTATTAAAACAAACAGAATTTAATATGTGTGTGTAGAGGCTGGGTAACATTGCCAAAAAGGCAAACTTAGCTGGGTTTCGACAGAAGTTCGAAGCTACGGCGAAGTAGCCGAACATTGTGTTCGACGAATTTCGCGACATTCCTACGCAGGCCTTTCTTTTAAATGAAGCGCCCATTGCGATCGTACTCAGAGTACTTGGCTCAAAATCCACGAGGTGTCGGCCACGTCGCTGGAAAGGAACGGAGAGCCTAAATTCAAGACAAGCAGCAACTAAAACCTCTAGGGGGGTCTATAATTTAATGGCGGACACCTTCTGCTCAGATTGGGTGCACGCGCACATGCGTGCCAAGCTCGGACACGATTGCAGACGATCGATCGGCGCATCTTTCCTGCACTAAGAACGCCAAAAGACAGGGACCGTGAAACGACGACATAAACACAAGGCGCCTTCACCCTGTCCCTGTCTTTGGGAGCTTTTATGTCGCGTTCACACTGGCGGTTGAGCTGCGTTTGCGAAGCGGTTGGGCTTGCGGATCGTGTGCGACCCCGTTCAGACAAATACCAACTACAAGAAAATAACTCCGCCTTTGCCCCCAAACTTCGCCACAAGTGGGACACATCCAGCGCCGCCTATAGCTCACGTCAGTATCGTCGCCAGCGTTTGTACTTTACACTTTAGAAAAAATCGCTGCTGCCGAAGCGTATTCGGCGGTGGGTGAAAAACGGGAGGTCTTTACATCTATATCTGACTGGTTCCCGGAGCGCGTCTTCGACTGGCGTGTTTAGCGTCCTGTGCTGCCCATACATCCACAGTGGTTCCGAGTTGGGCAACAAATGACGTCACAGGAGCCGAAGTGTCACGCTGTTGCAAGTCGCGATCCTGGCGGTTGGTCGTAGAAATGGTAACGAGAAGCTACGAGTACCACGACCGAACGCGAGTGTCGCTGTCGTCACGGCGTCCCAACCTCTGGCTCCCGAAGCTTCCATGAACTGCCGCACTGGAGAGTGACCTGCAGCGGAACAGGCTTCTGCCACATACACCACAGCTGTTGGGACGCCGCCAGGATCGCGACCGGCGACAGCGTGTCACCCAACGAGCTTGAGTCTTACCTTAGAGCGGTAAACCGGAACCCACTGCCTGCAGCGGAAATGGCACCCCTCTCTCCCGGTAGCCGCCATCTTGCCTGCTTGCCACATTAGTGATCACGTGACGTTAAGCATGGCTGCGCCCAGAGGTGGGCCGATCAGATTGGCCAGATCGCGATCAGCAGAAGGGCACTCGAAGCTGCGTTCCACTCTTGACTCGAATGGAGCCGAGTTATTCCGGCGGATCAAGACACGTGACAAGACATGACTACAGCAACGCGTGGACTGCGGGTAGGTTTTCGAACGCAACAGGTACGAGAACTTCTCCCCAGGAGTGAGATAGAAGCTGCGGTCGATTACCTGCACCTCCCAAGACCGAAAAATTGAAAAAGAAGGAACGCGCGCTCCGCCATTTTTGTCTTCGCGTGTGAATCAGGTTCATCTTTCCCTAGCCGCAGGCGGTGATGCCTTTGCTAAGAACAGACAGGAAGAAGACCCTTCCCCGCTTCGCCTCGCACGTGGAATGAACGCACGACCTTTTGTTTCAAGTTGACTCTTCCCGCACTAAGAGCTGACCTCGTTTTGGGGATCCGCTGGTTCCCCTTCGTATCCTTCCTCGTTCCGGTGTTATTGCATGCGTAGTATGAGAGCTGTGGGGTTTGAAAAATGTGTATTTGCCTTCGAGCCGGTCGTGGTTTGGGTGGTGTCGGACTACTGAGTGTAGGACGCAGTCGCTAGTCGCAAAGAGATCATGTTCTGTTTTATATGAAACTAAAAAAAAAAAAACGCGCGGTTACATTTTGTCGTAAGCTACGACCATTCTATTACTTGAGTAGGCTTTTCTCTAAGAGGCGACGGGGATCGAAACGTGGACAAGGGCGATCATGGTAACTTTACGATCACGCTCAAAACTTCCCAGCAGCGGTGACGTGGGCGGTTGGTGATTCGTCCACGCAGCTAAAAGAATGAGCCGAGAACGCCGCCTTCTTCCTCGTCCTGGAGGATGAATGTTTATCGAGCAGTAAGCGACGACGTTGCAACAATAAACAAAACAAAGGAAGAAATAGGACGCACCGCGGAACGCAGCTTTCGGGAAACGCTGATTGACTCGCGTGTCTCAGGCGCTGCGGTACTTTTTCGGTAACATAGTAACGTACTGGTTAAATTTTCGAAACGGTAACGATTAAACGTAATTTTGTTGAATAATCGGGGTAACGTGTAACGGAGTTTCGTTACTCATTGCATCTTCTTTCCGAAACTTCAGACAATTGCGCTTCAATTTTGTTTCCCGCGTGTCAAGGCGCTAAGTTCTATGAATATTTGCACTCTCCCACATACCTTCGACATCAGGACAGTAAAAAAAGGTAATTATGTTTCAGCATGAATAAAGTGTTTCTTGAAATATGGTGTTTACGCATATCTATAGCGTCGAGACTGTAAAACATTTTTATTTATAAATAAAAAAAAATAACGCGAAAGTAACGTGTGTTACATTTTATCGCTAACGATAAGGGAAACGCGGTCTTTATATTCGGAAGTAGCGTGCAGCGTATTTCGTTACTTTTTGTCGGTAACGCCTATAACACTAATCACGCGTGACCTTTTGGGACTCGCGTTTGGCAACCTCGATTTACTATCTAAGATCCAGCTTAGCCTGCGATCCAAAACCAATATTTAGTTTTTACGAAATGGAAGGTTTTTCTTTGTGCTGTTCGCATGCATCCCAAGTTCAGGCAGCGGAAGAAGAGACGTGGACCCGCGAAACTTCACTGTACGCGAATCCACGCCGACGATTCCAACCGAGCTCGCCAATTAGAAGAAAAACCCGACTCGTGTGCCCTGCTTGAATCCTTCTGATTAAATACACAAAAATGGCACCAACCATTTTTTTTTTTGTACTTTCAAGTGGACTCTTTTTGTATGAATAGCTGAACTTGGTTTCGGGATAACAGGGTACAGGTTTTCCACCTCGTCGTTCGCGTTTCCGTTTAGAAGCAGTGAACGGACATTGGTGTTGCGAGGACGTGTTGTCTCGCTGCTAGCCGGACGTGGTTTAATCGGTGGCGGACTCGCCTCTCGTCACAGGTTGATTTTTTAGATAAACGCCGTATGGATTACCTATGCATGGAGTACGTACATCTTATTTCTCGAGTAAGTGCCCTTGATTCATTTTAGCGGTAGATACATCACGGGTCGAACTGGCGCAGCTATCTTTGGCGGCCCCGTCGGCACCGCGGTAGTGTGTTGGCTCATTTACGCTCACGACGTCTATATCGGTCGTCGTGGTGGTTATGTACGATGTCCATAGCTTTCAGCCGTTTCCGCAACTGCCGAAGTGGGCACAAAAAGCTGTCACTTCGTCCGATCGGTGGGGGTTCCATGTTCTAGGGACAAGGACGAACAAGCCAGAGCAGCGATGGGTTTTGGCACCTCGAATAATAAACAAAAGCCAGCTTACCCGAACCGAACCACACGAACGAGACCAGTTAAGAATGAGAGTCAAATGTTCTCGAGGCGGATTTAAGGCGACGGACGAGAACATAGCGTTTCTTCGGTGATTTGTGTGAATGCCACCTTGCTTCGAAAGTGAACGACGTCACGTCAGCATCGCCTGGCGATTGTTTGTCGCTTCGCTGTTCGCGAAAGCGGTTGGGAGGAATCGGTCCCGAAGCGGTTGGCAACAGCACTTCGCCAACCCCGCGATTCCAGCCGCTCTGCGGTTGAAAATGTGAAACTTCGCGCTGAGATCCGCTTCGCGGTTGCAGACCCGCTTCGCGGTTGCGGATCCGCTTCGCGGTTGCGGATCCGCTTCGCGGTTGTGGATCCGCTTCCAGTGTGAACGGGCCATCATGTGGGTAATGAACCAATGGAGCCCAACTCACCAATTTTAGCGCCTCTTCCTCGCACCTTGTATTGCGAACGCCACCCATGAGTAAGGTTCCGCGTTTCCGGTAAATACCGATAAACCCCGAAAATGAATCCCCAAGCCGGATTTATAAAAGTAAGAAAAAAAGTACAAAAAATTCTAAATAAATCTCTTCCAAAAAAAATGTTTTTTTTTTTTTCAGAACGCCGTTTTACAAGTTTTGGACGCTGTTACGTGACACTGACAAGAGCGACGATGATAGAGCAGTTACTCGTCTGCTCGCTGTCGCCTACAAGACCGGCCCTGTTGTCTGCTACAACCTGTTGTACCCAGTGTTGGCGGTAACGCGTTACAAGGGACGACGTTACCGGTAACACGTTACTTCTTTCGGAAACTTAGTACCACACTCGTTACTTTTTTTTCAAAACGGTGACGGATAACGGATTTGTGTTACTTATTTCGAGCAACGGGTAACGTAGTTGCGTTTCTCGATACATCTTCCCAAGACTAAAAACAAAATTACACTTTGATTATTGTAGCGTTAGCTGCACTGGCCGAGGTTGAGCAGTTTCGCGTGGCTCCCATAATGAGCCGTATCTGTGCTGCGCAAGCGCGAGGAGCAGTGACGTCACACGGCGCGCAGCCGGCGGGGCGGGAGCCGCCGGCCGCCGCGGCCCACCGCCACCGCGCGCTCCTCGCCATATCTGCGAAAGCGCGAGGAGCAGTGACGTCACACGGCGCACAGCTGGCGTGCCGGAGCCGCCGCCGCCGCGGGCTCCGCCGCCACCGCGCGCGCCTCGCCAATCTGCGCAAGGCAGCGAGGAGCAGTGACGTCACACGGCGCACAGCTTGGCGGGCCGGAGCCGCCGTCGCCGCGGGCTCCGCTAGCCACCGCGCGCGCCTCGCCAATCTGCGCAAGCGCGAGGAGCAGTGATCGTCACACGGCGCACAGCCGGCGTGCCGGAGCTGCTGCCGCCGCGTGGGCTCCGCCGCCACCGCGCGCGCGCCTCGCCGGTCTGCGCAGCAGCGAGGAGCAGTGACGTCACACGGCGCACAGTTGGCGGGGCGGAGCCGCCGTCGCCGCGACCTGCTGCCAACTTCCTCGCGCGCGCGCCAATCTGCGAAAGCGCGAGGAGCAGTGACGTCACACGGCGCACAGCCGGCGTGCCGGAGCCGCCGCCGCCGCGGACTCCGCCGCCCGCGCGCGCGCCTCGCCAATCTGCGCAAGCGCGAGGAGCAGTGACGTCACACGGCGCACAGTTGGCGGGGCGGAGTTGCCGTCGCCGGATCGCCGCTACCGCGCGCGCGCTCGCCAATTCGCGCAGCGCGAGGAGCAGCAGACGTCACCCGGCGCACAGCGCTGGCGTGCCGGAGCCGAAGGCCGCCGCGGACC
The DNA here is from genome assembly GCA_037355805.1 of Ixodes ricinus. NCBI lineage: Eukaryota > Metazoa > Arthropoda > Arachnida > Ixodida > Ixodidae > Ixodes > Ixodes ricinus. The sequence goes on along the minus strand of JAZHYW010031890.1, from coordinate 171 downwards.
TGGGCTACCGCGCGCGCCTCGCCAATCTGCGCAAGCGAGGAGCAGTGACGTCACACGGCGCACAGCTGGCGGGGCGGAGCTGCCACGCCGCGGACCTGCTGCCACCGCCGCGCGCGCCTCGCCAATCTGCGAGCGCGAGGAGCAGTGACGCCGCGCACAGTTGGCGTGCCG